>PVJC01017535.1:0-32388 GCA_004026665.1 Murina feae | reverse complement strand
TCCTCCTCCTCCTCCTCCTCCTCCTCCTCCTCCTTCTTCAAGAATGCCCTTCAGCATTTCAAGTAATCCTGGTTTAATAGTGATGTACTCCTTTAGCTTTTTCTTGTCTGTGAAGCTCTTTATCTGACCATCAATTTTACATGATAGCCTTGCTGGGTAGAGTAATCTTGGCTGTAGGCTCTTGCTATTTATCACTTTGAATATTTCTTGCCACTCCCTTCTGGCCTGCATGGTTCTGTTGAGAAATCAGCTGACAGTCATATGGGTACTCCCTTGTAGGTAACTAAGTGTTTTTCTCTTGCTGCTTTTAATATTCTCTCTTTGTCTTTTGCCCTTGGCATTTTAATTATAATGTGTCTTGGTGTGGTCCTCCTTGGATTCCTTTTGTTTGGGGTCCTGTGTGCCTCCTGGACTTGTAAGTCTATTTCTTTCACCAGGTAGGGGAAGTTTTCTGTCATTATTTCTTCAAATAGGTTTTCAGTCTCTTGCTCTTTCTCTTCTTCTGGCACCCCTATAATTCTGATGTTGGTACACTTAAAGTTGTCCCAGAGGGTCCTTACACTATCTTCACACTTCTGGATTCTTTTTTCTTTTTTCTCTTCCAGTTGGGTGCCTTTTGCTTTTTCATGTTTCAAATCTTTGACTTGATTATTGCAAACTCTAGTCTGCTGTTGGATCTCTATATAATATTACTAAGTTTATCGGCAGATTCTAGAAAATTCTTGAAAAACCTTAAAACCATAGTTCTGAACTCTATATCCAGTAGTTTGCTTTCCTCCATTTCTGTCATTTGTGACCTGTTTCTTTGTCTCCACATTTTGGCTGCTTCCCTGCATTGATAGAGTGGCTTTCTGTGCTAGGTGTCCTATAGGGCCCAGTGATTCAGCCTCCCCAGTCACCTGGGGTGGACACTCTTGTTGTACACCTTGAAGGCTGGGTGCACAGTCTTGTTGCAATTATCACTGGGAGGTATCACTGGGAGGAAATGACCTCTAGGCCTTTCTCCTCGTTGTTTGGGGTTTGGAACTTTTGGAGTTCTGTCCCAACTGCAGTCGCTTAGGTTATGCTGCTGGCAGGCAGGCGCACAGCTTGGGTGAGGTTGTAAGTTGGGTGGGGCGGGGTCTCAGAATCACCAGGACAGAGCAACCCATGATGGCTGTTCCTCCACTGACTCCACGACTTCTTCTGGTTCCACGCCCTGGCATCTGCACGCCCCTGAGTCCCCGAGTCTCAGAGCTCCACGTCAGTGATCGCTGCGAACAGCTCTGCTAGAACACCACTCATTTTCTGCCCCGTTGCCTGACCACTCGCATCACATTCAGTGCATCCCCAGAGTTTATAATCTCCTTCCAAGCCACAGACCCAGGAGCTGCCGCCACTCCCTTTTGCCCGTGCCGCCTCCGTTTAATGCGTGTCCGTACCTCTCAGTTTTGGCGCCAGGAACTTCTACTCAGTCTCAATGTACTCCTTCTCTTGCCTTCTAGTTGTAAAGCTTCCCCTCCCTTGGTTCTGGAGGATAGCCATTTATCTTTACAGTTGTATTTTTATAATGTAGATGTGGGAGGCTGCACATTTAGGTATATACCTCATGCCGCCATCTTGGTTCTCCTATTTCTGCTGTTTTAATATCTTTATTGGAGAACTGAGCCTGAGCAATAAGATAAATAAAAATAAATTGCATAGTGATTGGAAAGGATGAAACAACAAGCTATCCTTTTTGGAAATAAGATATTAATGGATGAATTTGGCAATGGAGCAGGATACAAAAATCAACACCCAAAAATCAATGGGTTTTTTATACATCAACTAGAGGCCCAGTGCATGAAATTTGTGCATGGGGGAGGGGGATCCCTCTGCCCTGCCTGCACCTCTCCAATCCAGGACCCCTTGGGGAATGTCTAATTGCTTCTTACAATCTGGGCCCACTGGCTCCTAACCGTTTGCCTGCCTGCCTGATCGCCCCTAACCAACTCTGCCTGCCTGATCACCCCTAACTGCTCCCCTACCAGCCTGACCACCCCCAACTGCCTCTGCCTTGCCCCACACCCAGGACTCAAGATTACCTCCTCCAGTCAATTGCAGGCACCCATGATGTGGGCTTCCCTCTCTCTGGCCAGCTGCAGGCACCCAGAAGTGGGTCAGCTTTGCCCAAGCTGGCTGCAGCACGAGGGGACTGTAGGTAGGTGGCTTCACCTGGGCTGCAGCCACAGGCGCCCAAGTCCATGGGGCGGGTGGTTTGTCCCTCTTCCGGACCACAGGCATAGCCACTGGTATGCGGGATTGTGGGGCGGGTGGCTTGTTCCTTTCCTGGGCCCCAGGTGCAGACTCAGCCACTGGTGCCCGGGGCCGGGGGGTGGGCAGCTTGTCCCTCTCTCATGCTGTAAGCACAGAAACAGCTTCTGGTGCCTGGGACTATGGGGCAGGTGGTTTTTCCCTCTCCCAGGCTGCAGCTCCAGCTGCTGGCACCCAGGACCACAGGGCAGGCAGCTTGTCCCTCTGCCAGGCTGCATCCTGGCTGGTCCCCGTACCAGTGTTGAGTGTCTGAGCTGTTATGGCATGACAGCATGAGGGCGTGATGACCATATGCATATTAACTCTTTATTATATAGGATAATGAATTCCCATTTGCCCTTGCAACAAAAAAATTAAGGTACTTAGGAATAAACTTAAGGAGGTGAAAGACTTGAAAACCAGAAGGCATGGAAAACTAGAAGACATTGAAAAAAAGAGATCAAGGAGGATATAAACAAGTGGAAGAATACACTGTGTTCATGGATAGGTAGAAATGACAGCATTAAAAGTTCCATACTGCTCAAAGCAATCTACATATTCAGTGCATTCCCTGTTAAAATACCAACAGCATATTTCAATGATTTAGAGCAAACACTCCAAAAATTTAAATGAACCCAAATTGCTGCAGCAATCTTGAGAAAGAACAACAAAGTTGGAGGAACTACAATACCAGATATTAAGTTACACTACAAAGCCACAATAAGCTAAGCATCTTGGTACTGCTACAAGAACAGATATATAGATCAATGGAATAGAACAGAGAACACAGAAATTGACCCAAGCCATTATGCTCCATTAATATTTGACAATGGAGGTGAGAATATACAATGGAGTCAAGACAGTCTCTTCAGTAAATGGTGTTGGGAAAACTGGACAGATGTATGCAAAAAAAAAAAAATGAAACTAGGAGGTGAAAGACTTGTACTTGGAAAACTACAAGGTGTTTTAAAAAAGCCCAACAAAATATACAAGAATAAAATCAGTATGGATAAAAGACTTAAATGTATGTCATAAAACCATAAAAATCCTAGAAGAAACCATAGGCAGCAAAATATCAAACATCTCTTGTAGCAATATGTTTGTAGATACATCTCCTAGGGCAAAGGAAACTAAGGGGAAAATAAACAAATGGACCTACATCAAAATAACAAGCTTATGCACAGCAAAAGAAACCATCAATAAGATGAAAAGGGAGCTCGGTGTATGGGAGAACCTATCTGGTAACAATAAATCTGAAAAAGGTTTAATATCCAAAATATATAAGGAACTCATACCACTTAACCAAGGGAAGATAAACAGTCCGATTAAAAAATTGGCAAAGAACCAGAGTAGACACTTCTCCAACATTGATATATAGACAAGATACATGAGAAAATGCTCAAAGTCATTGATCATTAGAGAGTTGCAAATGAAAATGGCAAATGAGGTATCACCTAACATCTGTCAGAATGGCTACCATCAACAAATCAACAAATGACAGGTGCTGACAAGGATGTGGAGAAAAGGGAACCCTAGGACACTGCTGGTGGGGATGCAGACTGGTGCAGCCATTATGGAAAACAGTATGGAGTTTCCTCAAAAAAATTAAAAATGAAACTGCCATTTGACCCAGTGATCCCACTTTTAGAATATATCTTAAGAAATACAAAACATTAATCAGAAAGAATGTATGCACTCCTATGTTCATAGCAGCACAATGGGCAATAGCTAAGATTTGGAAACAGCCCATGTGCCCATCAGTAAACGAGTGGATAAAAACACTGTGGTAAATTTTCACCATTGAACATTAGGCAGAAATAAAAAAGAAGGCTCTCTTATCCTTTGAGACAGCATGGAGGACCTGGAGAGTAGTATCCTAAGTGTAATAAGCCAGTCAGAGAAAGACAAGTATCACATGATCTCACTCATAAGTGGAATCTAATGAACATAATAAACTGATGAATAAAATATCCAGAGACATCGAAGAATGGAATAGACTGTGGAATCTCAGAGGGAAGGCAGGGGAGGATAGGTGGGTGAGAAGTGATCAGCCAACAAACTTGTATGCATATATGCATAACCCATTGACACAGACAATAGTGTGGTGAAGACCTGGGGTAGGGGATATGAGTGGGCTAGAAGGGGTCAATGGGTGAAAGAAGGGGACACGTGATATTATCAACAGTAAAGATTTAATTTCAAACAGCAACAAGAAAATAACATAAAATAACATACCTTTTAAAAAATGACACAAGTACTTAGGAATAAATGAAACAAAGTGTGCATACAACCTTTCAGGTAAAATTATAAATCTTTATTTAGATCTATTAAATAAAAAGTCATGTTCCTGGATCATAAGACTCATTGTTAAGAATATTTAAATATTCTCAGTATATACATAATTTAAAGCTATCCAAACACTTTTTTTCTTGACCTTGACAATATGATTCTAAAACTTATATGTAAATGCAAAGGGTTAAGAATAGGTAAGGCATAGTCAAATAATGAAATTAAGGCATGGTATCAATACTTACTATAAAGAAAGTTAAGACAGGGCTATATTGGTGGTGGGATGAGAAAGAGAAAGAGCCCAGAAAACAGACCCATGAATATAAAGACATGATTGAACAGGGAAGCAGCACTGAAGGACAAAGGGAAGAAAGGACCATTGTAAAAAATATATAACACTGCAATATTTGAGTATCCATATGAGGAAAATAATGGAATTCTTTCTCAAGTTATATGCAATTATTAATTCCATGACCTGTACAAAGTAAACAATAAAACATTTAGAAAAATGAGCATAGAGAAAAATACTGCTTAAATGAGTCGTGAAAGAACTGTTCATGAAGGAATAGATTTGCAATTTAATTAAAATTTAAAAGTTCTTCACATGAAAAGCAACATTTGAAAAAATAAAGGTGTGTTAGAAAATATTTGCAAGACATATAAACAAGAAATATTTAAAATGTAGAATATATTTTCTCTAAATTTAAAAATATATTCAAAAGTCCCTTCAATGAGATGTACCATCTTCAGCTCCTGCCTGGGCTGATGATCATGTGTTTTTGCCTTAACAGTCTCTGGTGGCTCTGCTGCTTTCTCTGTCATGATGTAATTGGTGCAGGTGATTTGAATGTTAGGAGGACACAGGGAGACCCAGGAAACCTAGAAATGCACATGTACAACAACTTGCATGCAATGGTCCAAGTTGAGTCTCACACTAAGCCAGCCTGAAGGTTGAACCCACACATGAATGGACCAAGAGCAATCATGACCCAATTACAATTAGGGCTCACATAAACCACACAAGGGACATTCCTAGAGCATCCAACTCAGGAAATCAAAGAGACTGTGACAAAGTGTCCCACAGGACACTTACTATATAAGGCCATCCCACGAAGACTGGGAGGCAGCTAAAATGGGAGATAAAGAAACAACCTCCAAATGAGGAAAAGGAGGAAATCTTCAGAAAAAAAGCTAAATGAAGTGGAGGCAAGCAATTTATCAGATATAAAGTTCAAAGTAATGGTTATAAATATGCTCAAGGAATTTAGTGAAAATTATAATGAATTTAGTGGGAACTACAATAATATGAAAAATTAAATAGAAACCATGAACAAGAATCAATGGGAAATGAAGAATATAATATCTGATTTCAAGAATACACTGGAAGGAATTAAAAGTAAGTTGAATGTTGCAGAGGATCAAATCAGTGACTTGAAAGACAAAGTAAAAAAACAACAACACCCAATTCAAGCAACAAACAGAAAAAATAATTAAAAGAAGGAGGATAAAGGGAACTTTGGGACGAAATGAAATGTAACAACCACATCATAGAGGTACCATAAGGAGAAGATAGTGAGCAAGAAATAGAGAACCTATTTAAAGAAATAATAAAAGAAGACTTCCCTAACCTGGTGGAGGAAAAGCTCACATAAGTTGAGGAAACACAGAGAGTCCAAATGAAGATATCTTCAAAGAGAGACACACCAACACACATAACTAATATGATAAATGTTAAATAAAAAGATATAAGCTTAAAGGCAGCAAAAGAGAAGAGAAAGTTACCTATAAGGGAGTTCCCATTAGACTGTCAGCAGACTTCTCAACAGAAACACTTCAGGCCAGAAGGGATTGGCATTAAATATTTAAAGTAATGAAAAGCAAGGACCTGAATCCAAGACTATTCTATCCAGCAAGGCTATCATTTAAAACTGAAGGCAAAATAAAGAGCTTCCCAGACAAGAAAAAATGCTATACGAGTATACTGCCACCAAACAAGCATTGCAAGAAATGTTAAAGGGACTGATTAAAGAAGAAGAAATCAAGAGAGAGGAACATCAGTATAAAGGAAAAAAATTGCAATAAATAAGTACCTATCAATAATAACCTTAAACATAAATGGATTAAATTCTCTAATCAAAAGATAGGATAGTAGAATGGATAAGAAAATATATACTGTTTACTAGAGACCTATTTTGAAACAAAAGATATGTACAGCCTGAAAGTCAAGGGCTGAAAAAATATATTCCACACAAATGGAAACAAACAAACAAAAATGCTGGGGTAGCAATACTCATAACTACAAAATAGACTTCAAAAAAAAAAAAGGCCATAAAAGAGACAGAGAAGGTCACTACATAATACTAAAGGGATTGATACAACAAGAAAATATAACCCTTGTAAACATCTATACACCCCATAAAGTATCCTAATATATAAAACCCAGGGTTCAAAATGACCAAAGGCGTGATCGACCAGAAATCAGCACTGACTGCTGCCACTGTGGGCATCCTGACCTAGCACTGACTGCCAAGGGGGCTGCAGATCAAGCCTGAAGAGAGGTCTGGAGAGACAACAGGGTCTGATCCGTAGCTTCCATGGCAGCTGTTGATCAGCACTTGCCTCTCTCTTTTGCTCTCAGCCTGACCAGCAGCTATGCCTCTCTTTCTCTTGGACCTCCACTGGAGCTGCTGATCAGCCCCACCTCTCTGATCAGGTCCATTGATAGACCTGGAGATGCTGACTGACATGGAAACCAACCAATCAGAACCTAATCTGGGTGAACTGTGAAGGCAGAACCTAAGATGGGGGTTGAGGAGGGGTTTTAAGGGCAACAGCTGTTTGGTGTAAGGTGTAATTTTTTAATGACCAGTTTGGCAGTATAGTGCATATGGCTGGCTATCAGTCCAGATATAAGGATTATGTATTTTTGCCTGCCAAGAGCACCTCCTCCTGATAAAAATTTGCCCCTCATTTAAGCAATCCTAAGCTATATAATCTACCTATACTACTAAAAATGTAATATGCTAATTAGACCAGATCAACTGGCCATCTTCCAGACATCCAACTTCCTTACGGACAAAGCCATGGTGGTGGGGCCGAGGCAGAGGCTGTTAGGGGTAATCAGGCCAGCAGGGGAGGGCATTTGGGGGCAACCAGGCTGGCAGAGGAGGGGAGTTGGAGGCATGATCAGGCCAACAGGGGAGGGCCGTTGGGGGTGATCAAGCAGGCAGAAGCAGTTAGGGTCGATTAGGCCAGTAGGGAAGAGCAGTTAGGGGCGAGATCAGGCTGGCAGGGGAGAGTTGTTGGTGGTGAGATAAGGCCAGCAGGGGAGGGCAGTTAGGGGTGATCAGGCAGGCAGGCAGAGGGGTTAGGGGCAATCAAGCAGGCAGGCAGAGGCTGTTAGGGGCAATTAGGCAGGCAGGAAGGTGAGCGGTTAGGAGCCAGCAGTCCCAGATTGTGAAAGGGATGTTTAGCCGCTGGAAGTGGTCAAACACCCCCCAAGGGGTCCCTGATTAGAGAGGGTGCAGGCCGGGCTGAGGGAAGCCCATCCCTCCCATGTATGAATTTTGTGCACTGGGCCACTAGTCCTATATAATAAAAACCTAATATGCAAATTGACTGAACAGTGGAAAGACTGGTCACTATTACGCCCACTGACCATCAGGGGACAGAACTCAATGCAGGAGCTTCCCCCTGGTGGTCAGTGAGCTTCCACAGGCAGAGCGCTGCTCAGAAGCTGGATTCACAGCTGGCGAGTGCACCAACGGTGGTGGGAACCTCTCTAAGGACCCCTGGAAGGCCCAGGCCAGGCTGAGTGACCCCTCGCCTCAGTGCACAAATGTCATGTATTGGGCCTCTAGTGTGTGTGTGTGTGTGTGTATATATATATATATATATATATATATATATATATATATATATATATAAAATTTTGGTGGATCTTAAGGAAGAAGTTGACATTAATACAGTCTTAGTAGGAGACTTTAACACCACACTGACACCAATGGATAGATCTTCCAAAAACAAAACAAAACAAGGAAACAGAGACTTTAAATGACACATTAGACCGGATGGATTTAATTGACATTTACAGAACATTTCATCCCAAAGCAGCAGAATATACATTCCTCTCAAGTGCATATGGAACATTTTTAAGGATAGACCACATGTTAGGACACAAAATAAGTCTTAACAAATTCAAGAAGATTGAAATAATATCCAGCATCTTCTCAGATAATAATGGCATGAAACTAGAAACCAACTACAATAAAAACACTAAAAAAAGAATTCAAACACAAGGAGACTAAATAGCATGTTATTAAACAACTAGGGGCCTGGTGCATGAAATTTGTGCATGGGGGGGGGTCCCTCAGCCCAGCCTGCCCTTCTCACAGTCTGGAACCCCTCAGTGGATGTCCTATGATGGCCCCAGTCTGCCAGGCGCCTTTTGTGTGTGTGTGTGTGTGTGTGTCTCGCCACTGGGGACCTGCCCCCAACCACATCTGAGGCTCAGAGCAGTCCTCCTGGGTATGTGTGTACCTGCTGGGGGCCTGCCCCAGGCACACCATCGAGGCTTGGAGCAGGCCCCCCCTCTATGTTGATCTCTCAGACTCTTGCCCTCCCCTGCATGTTGTTCTCTTTTTTGAGCTGTGGCCAGGGCTGAGTGCTGCCTGACTCCCAAGCTTGCTTACTGCCCATCTTCCTCCAGCCACCAGAAAGCAGGGAAAACCCCACCTCCTAGTCAGGCCAGCCTTTTCCTGCTCCCTGATCCCCAGAAGGGACCTGGGGAGCCACCAAGCAGACCCCCAGCCCCCCAAGAGCTTGCTTTCCCGCTCTCCAGTGCCCCCCAAAGGGCCTGGGGAGCCACCAAGCAGGCCGCCAACTCTTTCCCACTCACCGGTCCCCTGCTGCCTTCCTTTCCCACTCCCCGGTGCCACCAAGGGGTCTGGGGAGCTGCCAAGCAGGACCCCGACCCCTGCAGCCTTGCTTTCCTGCTCCCCAGTACCCCGCAAAGGGCCTGGGCAGCCGCCAAGCAGGCCGACCCCCCGACGCCTCTTTCCCACACACCAGTACCCTGCTGCCTTGCTTTCCCGCTCCCTGGTGCCCTGCAAGGGGCCTGGGAAGCCCACCAAGCAGGCACCTGCCCCCCACTGCCTCTTTCCCACTCCCCGGTGCCCTGCAAGGGGCCTGGGAAGCCCACTAAGCAGGCCACTGACCCCCCGCCGCCTCTTTCCCACTCCCCGTTGCCCCTCAAAGGGCCTGGGCAGCCACCAAGCAGGCCGCTGACCCTGCCGCCTCTTTCCCACTCACCGGTCCTGGGTCCTACACTGTTCGACCCTGCAGCCGCTCTGTGCACTCGGGAGGTCCCTCAGCCCGGCCTGTGCCCTCTCAGTCTGGGACCCCTCTGGGGATGTCCACCTGCTGGCGTGCCTGACCAGGCTGGGTGATGGGCTGATGGCTGTCTCCAGGTTGGCCAAGCCCCCCAGGAACGTCCCTCACCCCACTGGGCTGTGGCCAGCGTGGGTGACGGGCTGATTGGCGCTTTCAGGCTTTAAGGCTGCCCACAGCTCCCATTGACCCAATGTCCCAGCAAGGCTGGCTGGTCTCAGGTTTCTGGGGTTTGTTTATCTTCTATAATTGATACACTGTTCCTTTAAGCCGGCCTTCTAACGAAACCTCCTCTCTGCTTCACCTCACCTCACAGCGTCTATAATGAAACAATGTTACTTAGTGGTTAGGCCAGGCCTGCTGTTTCCTTCAGCGCCTGAGGATTCTGTGATTGTTATTATGTTGCAAACGTGTGTTTTGCTTGAGCCAGTTTAAGCGGAGCGGAGCGGGCGGCAGTTTCACTTTCACTCCTGCTGCAATGGAAGCTGCCGTTTACTCAGGTCTGTGAGTGGCGGCCGCCATGTTGTCTGGGCTAATTTGCATACAGTCACTCTGATTGGCTGGTGGGCATGGTTTACCTCGTCCCGGAGAAATGGTTAATTTCAATATTACACTTTTATTAGTTAAGAAGATGAATGGGTTACCATTGAGGTCAAAGAAGAAATAAAAAATTTTCTGGAAACAAATGAAAATGAACACACAACAACTCATAATCTATGGGACACAGCAAAAGCAGTTTTGAGAGGGAAGTTTATAGGATTACAGGTCTACCTCAAGAAACAACAAAAAGTTCAAATAAATAATCTAGTCTTTTGTGTGGTGGTCTGGGCTGACGCTGCCACCACTGTAATGGGCAAAACTACCAACTTTCAGGGTCCGGGAGCCCCGCTGACCCAGTGCGGAGCTTCAGTCACTGGAAGAAGAAACACAGTCATAAGCAGATTCCAAAGAAGCAGTTGAGGAAGCAGCTCAAGAAGCCCAAGTGGCAGATCGAGCGAGAGGTTATCAGCCACTTCATGCTGAACTACAGTAAGATAAATGTAAATGAAATTACAAGATTTTCAGATTTCCCCTTGTCTAAAAAAACATTGAAAGGTTTGCAAGAAGCCCAGTACCATTTGGTAACCGAGATACAGAAGCAGACCATTGGGTTGGCTTTGCAAGGTAAAGATGTCCTCGGAGCTGCCAAAACTGGGTCTGGCAAGACTTTGGCTTTCCTTGTTCCAGTGCTGGAAGTCTTATATTGTCTATAGTGGATCTCAACAGATGGCCTAGGGTTTCGGATTATATCACCTACGAGAGAGCTAGCTTATCAGACCTTTGAGGTACTCTGAAAAGGAGGAAAGAATCATAACTTTTTTGCTGATCTCATCACTGGTGGGAAGGATCTGAAACATGAAGCTGAGATGATCAATAACAGAAATATACTGGTTTTCACACCAGGTTGGCTTCTTCAACACATGGATGAAACAATATATTTTCATGCTACTAATCTCCAAATGTTAGTTCTTGATGAAGCAGATAGAATTTTGAATATGGGTTTTGCTGATACCATGAATGCTATTATTGAGAATATTCCCAAGAAACGTCAGACCTTGCTTTTCTCAGCAACACAAACCAGATCTGTAAAGGACCTTGTACATTTGAGCTTGAAAAACCCTGAGTATGTCTGGGTTCATGAGAAAGCAAAATACAGCACCCCTACCACTTTGGAGCAGAACTACATAGTTTGTCAGCTACAGCCAAAAATAAGTGTACTCTATTCATTCTTGAGAAGCCACCTGAAGAAGAAAAGTATTGTATTTTTCTCCAGTTAAAAGAGGTTCTGTATCTATAGCTACTGTCTTGCCGGCTATGTCCTGGTATTTCTATCCTTGCTTTGCATGGTCGACAGCAGCAGATGAGAAGAATGGAAATCTATAATGAATTTGTTCGCAAGAGAACTGCAGTGCTCTTTGCTACTGATGTTGCAGGCAGGGGACTGAATTTCCCAGCTGCGAATTGGGTTCTTCAGTTTGATTGTCCTGAAGATGCCAACACATGTATTCACCGTGCAGGTACAACTGCCAGGTATAAAGAGGATGGGGAAGCTTTACTAATTTTGCTGTCCTCAGAAGAGAAACAGATGGTGCAGCAGCTCCTCCAGAGGAAAGTGCCTGTGAAGGAAATCAGAATCAATCCAGAAAAACTTACTGATGTCCAGAAAAAGAAAAAAAACTGGAATCATTTTTAGCTCAAGATCAAGATTTAAAAGAAAGAGCTCAAAGGTGTTTTGTGTCCTATATATATTCAGTATATTTGATGTGAGCAAGTTACCTATACCTGAATAAGCCCTGTCTCTTGGTCTTACTGTGGCACCATGACAAGATTTCTTCAGAAAATGCAGATATAACTGACCAAAGAATTGATAGTGAGCCAAGATTAAAAAGTAAGTGAGCCAAAGGCCTCCTCCCTCACCAAGGATGGAGTGGAAGAATTTAGAGCCTACTTCAGTGAGAAAGTGTCCATCCTTCAGAAAGGTGGGAAAAGACCAGAAGGGACAGAAGATGGACTGGCTAATGGCATTGGTGATGAAGAGGAAGAAGAAAAGGAAGGTGAAGAAGAAGTGGAAGAGAAACTGGGAAAAGCAAAAGGGTAACAAGCTCATTCTGGTCCTAGCACTGATGAGTCACAGAAGCACAAGGAAGCTCCCATGCAGTTCTTGGACAGAGATGATGATGATAAGGAGGAAGAAGATGAACTCAGTGCTGGTTTCTTTAAGGTGAAGCAACACAATGTGTTTGGGTTGGACCTTAAAGAGAATAAAGCATTACAGAAGAAAAGACTCTTCTAAATCCAGTGTCAAGAAAAAAGTGACCAAAGTTGCAGAAGCAAAAAAAAAGTAATAAAGAAAAATTTTAAAGTGAATAAAAAATAACATTTACTGATGAAGAGGAGTTGATTTAGCAGTTGCCACAAATGCAGAAATCTGTCTTAAAGGATACTGAGGAAGAGGATGACACTGGTGAGATCAATTTGGATAAAGCAAAGGAAAAGCTTCAAAAAGAGGACAAATTTGACAAAAAAGAATATAGAAAGAAAATTAAGGCAAAGCATTAGGAGAAAAGATTGAAAGAAAGGGAAGCCAGAAGAGAGGCTAATAATAGGCAAGCAAAGGCCAAAGATGAAGAAAAAGCCTTTCTGGATTGGAGTGATGATGACAATGATGGATTTGATCCAAACACACTTCCAGATCCAGATAAGTACAGAAGTTCTGAAGAATCAGAAAGCAAAGAAATGGAAAATAATATTAGTGATACCAAGAAGAAGCAGGGGATGAGGAAAAGGAACAACAGTAAAGTGGAAAACACGGGACTCACAAGTCGTAACAGAAAGGCCAAGTGGGAAGTCTTACAGCCGTTGGATATGGGCCTGTCTTTGACAGAGGCTGAAGAACTGGTGTTACATCTGACCAAAAGTCAAAGCTAAATGCTTCTGCTCTGTCTTCTCCTTGAAACCTCTGGTCAAGGTTATGTGGACAAGAAGTTAAAAAGCTGTCGGCTTTGGGGAAGTTAGATAATGTGAGTCCTAGGCCCAAAGGATGCATTCCAGGCAAGTGAAAGTATCTAAGCCCCTTTCACAGCAAACTCCGAGTGAGGGGGGATCCTGAATGTCTTGGTCCCTTTTCTAGCATGTGCTCTGGTAGATTGTTCTCTTGGGTTTTATCCTATGACATCTTATCTTTGGAAATGATTGCTTTGTTTTAATAGCAAGATCTGGAGACCTTGTTTCATTGTTAGGAATTTCTTTTCTTATCTTACAAAAATGTCTATGCTGTTAAATAAAATTGCTCACAGTTTTGATTATTTAATATATTTAAAGAGACAGAATACGATGGACCAGCCCTAAGAAAGACTGAGTATTTTTGAATTGAGATGATTAATAAACATATTTCCTATAAAAAATAATCTAACTCTACAACTTAAAGAATAAAGAAAACAACGAGAAAAGCTTAGAGTAATTAGAAAGAAGGAAACAATAAAGTTTAGAGTGGAAATAAATGATATAGGAATTAAAAAACAGCACAAAAGTTCAATGAAACCAAAAGCTGATTCTTCGAAAAAGTAAACAAAATTGATGAACCTTTAGCAGACTCTCAAGAAACAAAGAGGACCCAAATAAAATCAGAAATGAAAGTGGAAACGTAATAACTGACATCACAGAAATACAAAGGATTGTAAGAAAATACTATGAACAACTATCTGCCAACAAATTGGACAACTTGGGCAAAATGGACAAATTCCTAGAAACATACAATCTTCTAAAACTCAGTCAGGAAGAATCAGAAAACCTGAATAGGCTGATAACCACTAATGAAATTAAAGCAGTACACACACACACACATACACACACACACAAAACAACCTACTCACAGCAAACAAACATCTTGGATTCGATGGCTTCACAGGTAAATTTTACCATACATGAACAGGAGAACTAACACCTATTGTCCTCAAAGTATTCCAAGAAACTCAAGAGCGGGAGACTTCCAAGCTCTTTGCACAAGACCAGCATTATCCTAATTCCAAAACCAGATAGAGACATTACAAAGAAAGAAAAATACAGGCCAATATCCATAATGAAAATAGATTCTAAAATCCTCAAGGAAATATTAGTAAATTGGATCCAGCCATACATTAAAAAGATCATACACTGTGACCAAATCGGATTTATTCCAGAGATACAAGTTGATACAATATTTGCAAATCAATAAATATGTTACATCACAGAAAATGAAGGACAAAAATCACATGATCATATCAATAATTGCATAAAAGCATTCAACAAAATCCAGCACCCATTTAGGATAAAGTTAACAGAGTGGGAGTAGAGGGGTTATACTTCAAAATAGTAAAGGCCACATGTGATAAACTGACAGCCAACATAATACTCAATAGGCGTAAACTAAAAGTATTTTCCTTAAGATCAGGAACAAGACAGGGATGACCACTTTCTCCACTCTTATTCAACATAGTACTCAAACCCTAGCCATAGCAATCAGATAAAAAGAGGAAATAAAAGGCATCCAACTTGGAAAGGAAGAAGTAAACTGTCATTATTGTCAGATGACATGATAGTGTAGATAGAAAACCCTAAAGATCCCACTAAAAACTGTTAAATGTAACAATGAATTTGACAAAATAGCAGTATGCAAAATTAGCATCCATAAATCAATAGTATTTTTATTTTTAAAAATTTAATCCTTACCTCAGTACATGCTTAGATATAGGAAAGGAGGGAGGGAGGGAAGGAGAGAGACACGATATGAGAAAGAAACATTGATTGGCTGCCCTCTATGAGCATCCAAACCAGAGTCCCAACCCATAACCCAGCTATGTGCCGTGTCCGAGAATTGAATGGGCAACTTTTCAGCGCATAGGATGAGGCTGAACTAACTTAGCCAGTTTGGCCAGGCTTGATGGCATTTTTATATGCCAAAAATGAACTCTCAGAAAGAGGAACCTTAAGAATACCCCATTTACAACAACAACAAATAATAAGATAACTAGCAATAAACTTAACCAAGGAGGTAAAAATCCTGTACTTAGAAAACTATAACATGGCAAAAAGAAACAGAGGAAGGCACAAACAAGTGGAAGCATATATCGTTTCCATGGATTACAAGAATGAACATAATGAAAATGTCCTTACTACCCAAATCAATCTACAGATTCAAAACAATCCCCATTAACATAGCAACAGCTTATTTCACAGATTCAGAATATTCCAAAAATTTATATGGAACCAAAAACAAACAACAAAAAAACCCCCCAAAAAACAAAAAAAAAAACACAACCCAAAAACCCGATTAGCTTCAGCAATCTTGAGAAAGATGAACAAAGTTGAGGAATCACAATACCAAATATCAAACATACTACAAAGCTATTGTAATCAAAACAGCTTGGTACTGGCACTAGACCAGGCATATAGACCAATTTAAAAAACAAACAAAAAACAAACAAAAACAAAAATCAACCCATGCCATTATGGTCAATTAATATTTGACAAAAATGCTAGTAGCATTGTTGCAGAAAGACTAAGAAAAAAACACCTAAGTGACGCTTTGAAGAAGTGGAGAAATCACAGTTTTAATAACATGCGCGGAGTCTGGGGTTGTCCTAAATCCCAAATCAAGAGTGGAGATAGCACGCAATAACCTTGCTTATAACTGCCCCTCAAGTTCATTGATTTGCAAATATACACCCTCCCCCCAAGGCCCTGAAGGGAGTATTCTGTTCATCTACCCTTTCCCAGGTGTTCTTAGGTTTTGGGCTCAGAACAAAGCCCCCTGCCCTCCTGCAGGACAGAGCTTTGTTCAGTTTTATGGCCTAACATTCCTTGCAAGACCAGCTTCCTCCTCAGCATATAATGAAATAAAGATAGTTGCTTCAATAAATGGTGTTGGGAAAATTGGACAGGTATATGGGGGAAAAAAGGAAACTAGACCATCAACTTATACCATACATAAGAATAAACTCAAAGTGGATAAAAGACTTAAATATAACAAATGAAACCATAAAAATCCTAGAAGAAAACACAAATAAGAAAATCTGAGACATATCACGTATTAGTATTTTTGCCAATATATCTCCTAGGGCAAGGGAAACAAAGGAAAAAATAAACAAATAGAACCACATCAAAATAAAAAGTTTTTGCACAGCCAAAAAAATAACAAACAAAAAAACAAAACAAAACAAACTATCAACAAAATGAAAAGGGAACCCACTGTATGGGAGAACATATTAACAAATGATTCATCTGATAAGAGATTAATTTACAAAATATATCAAGTACTCACACAACTCAACAAAAAGAAGACAAATAATCCAATTGAAAAATGGGCAAAGGACCTGAATAGACATTCCTCAAAAGAGGACATACAGATAGATTTCCCATAAACATGAAAAATGCTCAACATTACTAATCATCAGAGAGATGCAAATTAAAACTACAAAGAGGTATCACATCACACCTGCCAGATTGGCTACCATTAATAAATCAACAAACAACAAGTGCTGGAGAGGATGTGGAGAAAAGAGAACCCTTGTGCACTGCTGGTGGGAATGCAGACTGGTGCAGCCTCTGTGGAAAACAATATGGAGGTTCCTCAAAAAAAAATGTACCTGCCATTTAACCCAGTGATCCCACTTCTGGGAATATGTCCTAAGAATACCAAAACACCAATCAGAAAGAATATATGCACCCATATGTTCAGAGCAGTATTATTTACAATAACTGGAAACAGTCCAACTGCCCATCAGTAGATGAGTGGATGAAAAAGCTGTGGTACTCAATGGAATGCTATGTAGGCTCTAAAAAAGAAGGATCTCTTACCCTTTGGGACAGCATGGCTGGATGTGGAGGTTATTATGTTAAACTAAATAAGCCAGACAGAAAGATAAGTATCACATGATCTCACTTATATGTGGAATCTAATGAACAAAATAAACTGATGAACAAAATAGGCCCAGAAGCATGGATGCAGGCAATACATTGACAGATCTCAGAGGGCAAGAGGTGGGGGAACAGGAAGAGATTAACCAAAGAACATATATGCATATAAGGATAACCTACTGGCACAGACAATACTGGGGTGAAGGCCTGGGTAAGTGGGGGCTGGTGGTAGGGAGCAAATGGGTGGGATGGTGGACATCTGTAATACCCACAACAATAAGTAATATTTTTGAAAAGTTCTCATTGAGGAAAAAAGCAGGCAAATTATAGAAAGTAAGTGGTGCTTCATAAAGAGGGCCATGTATAAAAATTTATTAAAATCATTACTATTCAAGGAAGTGCATATTAAACCTTGATGAGATACCTTGTACACACTCAGCTTGGCAGAAAATTTTAAGAGCTTGAAAGTTACAAGTGTTGTTGAGGGTATGTCATAAGGTTTTCAGCACTGAGGCAGTGCATGTTAGTCTGGCCCTTTAGAACTTTTTTAGAAAGCCTGGGGGGAAAAGCTAGGGAGCTAATTTGGGAAATTGGGGCATTCAAAAGTGCCTTCGTATATTGGGTAATTTAAAAAGATTGTATATAACCTGGGTATGACATATGACACAGAAAAGACCTGCAAAGATCCTAACCTTTCATCTCTAACTGACCACTAGGCTCAGGATAAACAGGAAGTGAAGGTGAAGGCAGAATTGTAAGTGACCTGGCTAATGAATAAATAAATACCCAAATACTGAATTAATCTGTAAAAACTTGGAGAAGTGTTTCTTTGCTGTTTTGTTGTTGTTGTTTTGTTTTGTTTTGTTTTTTGCTTTTCAAATTCTTAGCTGGCTTTCTGGATTCCAAGGAGCTTTTCAAAGCCTCTATGAATATTTCATTCCCCATTTTTTCCTTTTTGCACTACTGGGCTAAGTATACTCTTTGCCTCATATATTAGTTATAAATTTAAACCATATCCTGTAATTGTTCCTACCAAATACCCTCAAGGAAAAGTCTTTTTACACTGGGTGAGCTCTAAGATCATATAAAGTTAGCCTTTCAGGCAGAGCCTTCCAAGGAACCCCTAGCCAGATCAGGGAATCCTATTTAATAAAGAAGTAATATGTAAATTGACCATCATTCCACCACACAAGATGGTCACCCCCATGTGGACACAAGATGGCCAGCAGGGGAGGGCAGTTGGGAGGGACCAGGCCTGCAAGGGTGGGCAATTGGGAGCAGTCAGGCCTGCAGGGGAGGGCAGTAAAAGGTGACCAGGCTGGCAGAGGACGGCAGTTGGGGGGACCAGGCCTGCAGGGGAGGGCAGCTGGGAGGGGGGGACCAGGCCTGCAGGGGAGAGCAGTTAAGGGTGACAGGGCCAGCAGGAGAGGGCAGTTGGGGGCAACCAGGATTGCAGGAGAGAACACTTAGGGGTGACCAGGCCAGCAGGGGAGGGCAGTTGGGGGCAATCAGGCTGGCAGGGGAGTGGTTAGGGGGTAATCAGGCTGACAGGCAGAAACGGTTAGGGCAGCAGTTCTCAACCTGTGGGTCGTGACCCCTTTGGCGGTCGAATGACCCTTTCACAGGGGTCACCTAAGACTAAGGTGATCAGACGTCCCGCTTTTGGTGGGACAGTCCCAATTTTTAACAATTTGTCCCGCATCCTGAGGTGTTTTAAAAAAGTCCCGATTTTTGGAAAGAATGCATGACAAGCTAGGGAACAGCAGGAGAACGGGAAGGGAATATATGGTTTTTGGCGGCCAAGCGGTCAATGGTGTCCTGCTTTACCAATGTTAAAATCTGGTCACCTTACCTAAGACCATCCTGCATATCAGATATTTACATTACGATTCATAACAGTAGCAACATTACAGTTATGAGGTAGCAATGAAAATAATTTTATGGTTGGGTCACAACATGAGGAACTGTATTTAAAGGGCCAGAAGGCTGAGAACCACTGGGTTAGGGGCAATCAGGCAGGCAGGCAGGCGAGTGGTTGGGAGTCAGCAGTCCTGGATTGTGAGAGGGATGTCCGACTGCCCATTTAGGCCCACCAGGATTGGGCCTAAATGAGCAGTCAGACACCCCTTGTGGAGTCCCAGATTGGAGAGGGTGCATGCTGGGCTGAGGGACATCCCCCACTCCATGTACGGATTTCGTGCACCCAGCCTCTAGTAATTAATGATTCTCTGGGAGTGGAAGTTTTAAAAAGTCCTACCCCTGACCTACTCCTTGCAGTGGCTGTCAGGCTGCTGTTTTTCACTGTGACTGGGGGCCCTTTTTTTTAACTGGTGAGAAAGGGAGGAGAGAAGGGAGAGAGAGAGAGAGAGAGAGAGAGAGAGAGAGAGAGAGAGAGAGAGAGAGAGAGAGAAACAGAGACATCGACCTGTTGTTCTACTTACTGATGCATTCATTGGCTGCCCCTTATATGTGCACTGACCAGAGGCTGAGTCCCCAACCTTGGTGTATTGGCTTGACACTACAACCAAGCTATCTGGCTAGGGGTGGATGCTGTTAGTTTTTTAAGGTACCATCGAGCTGGAGAGAGGGGATGGGACTACTGCAAGGTAACACATAAGGCGGTCTATCTTACTATTTTTTTGTTGTTTTCCTTGCATAAACACTCCCCAGCTTTCTGCAAACTTTTGGCTAATTTCCAGGGTTCCTAGAAAAGATTATTCTGACAATGTTTGTCAACTGTCTCAGTTCCCTCATAGGGGAGAGAGCTTTCTGAGTGTTTACTCTGTCATTTTCACTGACATCACTCCTTTTCATGTGCCTTTTGCTATGCTCCCATCAGTAATCATGTCCTTACTTTCTGGCACTGTAAAATGTTCCAGCTCATCTGTACTTGACCTCCCTAAGTCCTGGAGTCAGCCACTTGTCCAATGAGACCCAGTCTCTGTTACTGAAAGTTGTCTCTCTCTCTCTCTCTCTCTCTCTCTCTCTCTCTCTCTCTCTCTCTCTCTCTCTCTCTCTCTCACACACACACACACACACACACACACACACTATAATAAGCTAAAGTTGGGCCTGTATATTGGCCCCTACATTACTTCTTCACAGCAGGCTGAGATATCAATTGAAAGTCTGCCAATACTAAACTCAAATTTTTATCTATCCAATTACTTTAAATACAGGCAAAATAAGTATATTTTAGCCATTTAGGGATTGCCTGCTTTGTGTGTCCCAAGAAATGGCACCCCACATCTGCCAGCCACAGATAAGATGAACCCCAGGGAATGGAAGACCCCAAGTTGCTGCTGCTCTTTGGAGTACTCTGGCCCAGAGGCTCTCCATGTTACTGCAGCGCAACAGCATCTAGACACCTCTCCCACTTCCCCCCTTAGGAGTTCCCGTGTCCCCTTCCCCTTCTGGGTGTGGTACTGTGCTGCTGTCTCTGAAAGGCCTCCTGTTGTAAGGGACTTCCTCTCTCAGGCAGCTTGTCATAGTACTGCCCAAATAAAGCTGTTATGTGCCATTGCCATCCCACAGTCCGGTCTTTTCCTTGATGATTCCCTCCCCAAATCCTCCAACTCATCAGAAGTGGCACTGAAAATAGGATTTTGGTTATGATCAAGGAATTGACATGGGATAGACTCAGTCAGGACAGTCAATTGGCAATTTGACCCTGGATGGTCTTAAGTGGTTGGGACTCAAACCTTGAAATGCCTCGGCATCATCAGGGAAGGCATCGCTCTTTTCTCTCCTGCACTCTACATTTTTACAGTCTCCTCTGCGTCTCGTTATCCTGGCCAAGAGGTAGCACCAGTATTTGAGTGCAGCCATGCCATTAGAACTGACTCTGGGGACCAGAGACACAGAATCATCCGGGACAGATGGTCATTCCATCTGCCTGGATCCCCCAGGGGCAGGAAGTAGATACTGTTAAACTTGTGGAATTGAATAGAAAAAGGAGAGCAATGTGCCCTTCTGGACTGAGACTTGGCTACCTGCTGTCTCCGTATCAGGAGGAGCTTTCTGTAACGGGCTGGTGATTTGGATTACTCGAGAGGAGAGGCGGTCCTCATCCCTGGGGCTACTATGGTGAGTAAAGGAGCCCATAGAGACAGCTGCCGGACGCCAGGTGGGGAGACACCTTTGCAAGTAGCTCACATGCCTCTGCTGTTGCGACACTTGATTGTTGTGATGTCACCATTCTAGCTCCTCCCCAGTGCTTAGGCCAAGCTGGCTAACACGTGACTGAAAATGACTAAAGGCAAGAAGTTTATATTCCTTTTCTTCCCAGGACCCTGAAGGACGTGCCATCTTGCTGAACAGGTTCCAAAACACAAGATGCATATTGGGACTCAATTGCTGCTTCTTTTCACCAGGGTCCCTGAGAACCTGCCTGAAGAGGGGACAGGAGCCTAAACTCACAGAGCAAACCCAATGGAGGGGGCACCCTGGGGAGACTGACTGGAACCCTCAAAGGAAAAGGCAGCACAGTGCCCTCCCAGTAATGACTGGGGTGATTTACCCTCTGCTTTGCTGGTTACCACCTGCAAGATAATACAGACAAAAAGGAAAAAGGGAAGCTCAGGGGAGCATCCTCTTGTTCAGAGGAGGAGACACTTCTCTTTTGCCCTAAGGCTTGGTCTCTCCTTAAATACTTCATCCAGGAATCAAAAGAAAAAGTGCCATCTGGCTGTCTGGAATGTATCTGGTGGGAGCAAGCTGCACCCAATGGGAGCTTCCATGATACAGGACGGAAAAAATGCTGTCCCTATGAAAGGATTCCACACCATTAGTGTGGAAAGTGGGAATGACTCCACTTTAGTGTGGATGTGGATTTTCATGGCTTGCGGGGCGACTTTAGGCAAATTGTCAGCGGAAAACTGCTAGTTATGGCCAACGATCTTTGCAATTTGGAGATTTTGGTGTGGGTTTATCAGGAAGAAGATGCTGTGCATAATGATGATTTGGCGAGTCAGGGGAGAATAAATTGAATCCTGAGTCCACCCAGCTGTTTCTGGGGGGAGGCGGGGAGCTCACAGGTCCTCTTTATAGACAATGATAGTGAATCCCGAAACAATTTAAGAGGCCATAAGTACTCTGGACTTCATAGAAATTCTTGAAAGACAGATTCAGAGTCAATTTGCTGCCTATGAATTCTACAACAATATCCCACCTGGCCTATGAAAACTGCAGTGAACAGTGAGGATACACCCTTCCAGTCAAAAAACAAACAAACAAAACAAAACAAAAAACAACCACACACAACCATGCCCCTGCTTATATGTGAACCTCAGGATGAATCAGGATGAATAATAGAGGTTATAGTGGAACCTAAGGGACAGTGTCAGGTTGGATGACCTGTGGGAAATCGGTGAAGATTCACAAAACTTACTAGGTTTAGGTTACAGCCCACAGCTGGTCATCTTCACCTTCTGTGTCCCCACCAGTGGCAGGTTTCCACCCTACATAGAGGTTTGGCCATCATAGAAGCAGGACCCTTCTGGCAAACAGCTACCGTTTTACATTAACTGTGGTTTGGTTGGCTGGCTCTGCTGGGCATGGATGCCCAAATCTCCCCAAACCCAGGAAGCACTCTTGCTTTAAATGGACCCCTCAAGGAGCTGTCAGGCTTGGGGTGAGAATTGATAATGGGTAATTACCAACTTAACTATTAAAACTGGCCCAGTTTTGCTAAAAGACTCTTCTGTCCTTCTGGTTTCCCTGAGACTTGCCCATGATTTGAATGCAGGTAACCTCAGGGAATAAGGCTAAGGCATTTATGCTATTGCTGGGTGCCAACTGGTGGGAACGGGTTAACCCTTCCTACCAGTACAGGTGGTAAATATGTTACAGGACTAGCTAACGGAAGGCACGGAAGGATTAGGGCCTGTCACAGATGATTTCGGTAAGAAGGCGTATCGATTCCACTGTCCTACTTTTTAGTTTGCTGGTGTGGCTTGTGCTTAAAGCCACTACTATGTGGGGAAGCTAGCTACAGACACAGGAAGTTAAACAAGGCTGTTCTCTTCATTAGAGCACCTCTACCAGATATCATTGCCTTAATGATGACAGTCATAACAACACAGGTAAATGTTTGGAGTGATAAACTTGGCTAACATGATCTATTCAGTAAAAGTTTTTTCAGGAGAGGACACCACAATTTACCTTCATCTTTGAGGCTCAACAGTACGCCTTTACCTGATCACCCTTTGAGAACTTAAACAGTCCTGCATTTACAGAAGGGACTTTCAGCAGGGACCTGGCTGCCTACTCCAAAATTTCACCAGAAACAGCCTTTGCATTAGTCCTCATGGGGCTAAGACTCTCACAGGCCATTTCCAGCATGACTGAACACCTCCCTGAGCGGGATGGACAATTGCCCCTATGGTACAAGGCCTCTTTCAATCTGTTAAAATGTTGGGTTACATTTGCAATTCAGAAGGGTGGATTATTCCCAATCCGGTAAAAATCAGCTCTTAACAGCCTAACTTCTCACATCCGTAAAGGGATCCAACCAACGTTTGGTGAGATGTTTGGATTCTGGCACTAATACTAGTACATTCCTCCCTCTAGTATTTGCTGACTCCTTTCTATCTGTCACTTCTTTTCAGTTATCAAAACTGAAACCCTTACTGGCATTAAGCCAGTTACCGTACGGTTCCTACTCTGTCCTGAGTATAAGTAAAGCTCCCTACTGACTTGGATCAGCAACAGAGGCCTCCTTGTTAAAATGGAAATGGTATCTATGATATTTAGTTAAATTCAGCTCTACTGCAGTGTCACACTCCATGAGCAAACAGCCACATACTTTGCCACCCTGTTTAACTTGCTGAGACCTCCAGAAATGCCTCTGCCCTTGCCAAGTGGGGGTTGGAAGAAGGATGGCTAGCACTTTCAAAGTAAGAAAAACCAATGGTCTTTCTTTACCAGTAAAGTGAGCAGGGGATAGAAGGGAGCCAGTCAATGGAGAACTGCAGCACATGACACCTATTCAGATACTCCAATTTCTGTATCATGCATTACTCCAAGCAGTCGAGCATGCCCTTAGCAAACATTCTCCTAAGGTTCACATTTCTACAGACATGTTCCTGGTGGGTGGCTAATGGAATAACTACTTGATTGGAATGTTGGTAAAATCAGGGCTAGAAAGTACAAGGCCAGGACACTTGGAATAGAGAGATATGGGGGGAAACTAATCAGATGGGCTCCCATTTTACCCATCTGGGTGCATCATATCTTTTAGCTCCTACAAAGCAAGACATGGAAGAGGCATGATACAACATCAAAGTGATAAACTAACCAATCCACCCAAGCAGGTAAGCCTTCTGAAGAAGGTAGAGTCCCAGAGCTTTGTCACCTTCTACCAACGGGCACATGGGAAATCTGGGCATCATGGGGTGACATAAATAGATTGTTAATAGAGGAGCTGACCAAGCAGACAGACATTTAAAGCCATTAGGGACTGTTCCACATGCCAGAAATATAGATTTTGGGCCTATCATATGGGAGAAGAAATTTGCAGAGAAGGACCACATTGGGACCTGCAAATTGATTTCATTGTGCCTTTCTTGGCAGCAGCAGAACAACTGAATTTGCCTTAACAATGGTAGTTATCTACACAGGCCTTCTACTGACCTACCTCTACTGTCATTGAGGGGTGAACAAAACAGTTTTCCTATTATTCTCATTACAGGTTTAACAAGACATGAGTAACAGCTTTTATTTTCAGTAAACTGCCTCACCCAGTTTTCAGTGGACTGCCTACACCTGACCTCCCAACTGCACCTGGCCCGACCAGTTACTCTCACCTACACAAGAGACATAAATATCCCGTTCCCCCTACTCTTGCCCACTGACACCATTTTGGGGCTCAGCCCATCTGGTTTCCAGATGATCTAATAAATTTATAATTCTTTACCACTTTCAGCCTCATATGTTCCTCTTTTGGTGATCCTAACATCGGTGCATCCCCTCATAAAGCCCAGTTGTCCTGAAGCACAGCCATCTACCTCGCTTTCACCCCACAAAGCTAAGCCATTACCTTAGCCAGTGGTTCTTAACCTTCCTAATGCCGCGACCTTTTCATACAGTTCCTCATGTTGTGGCGACCCTCGATCATAAAATTATTTTTGCTGCTACTTCATAACTGTAATGTTGCTACTGTAATGAATCATAATGTAAATATCTGATATGCAGGATGTATTTAGGCGACCCCTGTGAAAGGGTCGTTCGACCCCCATAGGGGTCGAGACCCACAGGTTGAGAATTGTTGCCTTAGATTGTAAATGTCTTACCTCTTCCATGACTGTCTCCTCCTCTAGACAAGAAATACTCTCTCAGTTTTGCTGGGCACTTTCACCTCTGGGTTCCCAACATTAGTCGTCTCGCAAAGCCTCTCTATGACGTGGTGAAGGGACCTCTCACTGAGCCTTTGGATCCTAAAGCCAGCATTCTCACCCCTTTAATGCTCTGAAAACTGCTCTTACCTTGGCGCCCAGCTTAACACTTCTCAACCATCTAAGCCCTTCATTGGATGAAAGGAAGGGCATTGCAGTTAGCCTCCTGAGCCAGAATTCTGGGCCACATCTCAAGTTCATTGCCTGTTTTTCTGAACAGTTAGATTCCACTGTTAGGGACTGGCCTGCCTGCCTCCGGGCTCTAGAAGCAGTGACCCTTCTTGCCCAGGAAAGACAGAAACTTATCTTCTCCCAGTCAGTGATGGTCTGTTCCCCACATGCACTCTCAGAACTTATCTCCACCCAGGCTGCCCTCTTTTGTCCCCCCTCCAGACTCCAGGCCCTTCGTCTCACCCTCATAGGAGCTTCCCCTCTCACCTTATGCCTCAGCACCTCCCTAAACCTGGCTACTTTACTCCCACTCCACCTTCTGATGACAATGAACAACACACATGCCCAGATCTCCTAAATTTTAGCAGGCTTATTTCCCACACATTAGCAATGCACCTCTCCCCGAGGTGGCAAACACCTGGTTCATAGATGGCAGTGCCAATACACACAGCAGTCGATGCATGGCCAGTTATGCAATTGGCTCCAATATCCTTGAAGAAGGCAGAATTTATAACCCTTACTTGAGCATTACCTCTAGCAACTGGGCAGACCATGAGGGGCAACATCTAGACCAACTCCCACTTTGCCTTTCACAGGCAACTGTCTGGGGACTAAAGGGTCCCCGATCACCAACACCAGCCTCATTCTTTTTTTTAAAGGTAGTCAGACATTTGTTTATTTTTTAATCTTTTCAATTATTTCTTTTTAATATCTCTGAATAATTTTTCATAATTTTCTGATTGCAGTTATTGAACATATTTTGTTAAGTCCATCTCTGAGTTACTCATGTTTTTTTAATTTTATTTTATTGTTTACGGTATTACAAATAGTAGTACATATGTCTCCTTCCCCCCCCCCCATTGACCTCCCCACAGCCTCCCCTACCCCCTAGCACTTGCCCTCACCTCCCACCACCAGTGTCTTGCATCTGTTGGCCAACCTCATTCTTAAGCTCTTTCAGGCCGCAAGACTCCCTAAAGTGGCAGCAGTCATCCATTACAAGGAGCATCAGTCTGATACAGGACTCATTGCCCCAGGGAACAAGGAAGGCAGGAAGGCAGGAATGGCAGCCATACACAGCGTGTGGAATCCCAGGTCTTAGCTAGCCCCGCTTTACTTTCCTCTTACAACCCCTGAAGAAATCTCCCCACTCACACAGGCAGGAGCTGTTTGGAAAGGGTCCTGGCTCACCATCGCAGGAAAACGGATCCTCCCACAACAACAGACAGCCCTAACCTCAATGCACAACTCCCTCCACGTAGGGTGTAGGCACCCTCCTCAAATTCCTTCAACCCCTGATCACTAGTCACCAGATGGCCACACACCTCAAGAATACACCTCTACTTGCTTTCAGACCTCTCCCCAGAGTGCCCTCAAAATGCCCTCATCTTTTTCCATTCACCAAGCCAAAGGACAGATACCCGGTCAAGACTGGCAAGTTGACTTCACACACATGCCCCCTATAAGGCATTTCAAATAATACTAACCTTTGCAAACACTTTCTCTGGTTAGGTAGAGGCCTTTCCTGCCGCCTCAGAAAAGGCCACCAAGGTAGTTAAGGCCCTTGCTGAACATCTCATTCTTCACTTTGGCCTGTCCACCTCCCTATAGCTGGATCCTGGTTCAGGCTTCATATCTAAGTCACCCTTCAGATCCATTGGAACCTACACATCCCTTACCATCCTCAATCCTCTGGCAAGGTTGGGAAAATGAACTCAATCCTGAAACAACACCTCACTAAATTAAGTCTTTAGGTCCAAGAAACTGGATCACCCTACTCCCCTTAGCCCTAATTCACATGCGATCCCTTTGAAACTTATGTATGGCAGACCCTTCCTACTTGGAAACTTCCCAACAGACTCTAGCCCTTTAGATTATCTCCCCACCCTCAACCTCCTTTGGCAGAATGACAACACAGTTCTCCCAGGCTTACCCCTGACTTTACCCTTAATCCTCCACTAGAGCCGGGAGATTGGGTATTCCTCCAGGCATTCTACAGCATGAGAGTGCTGAAGCCCAAGTGGAAAACCCATTCCAAGGTACTCCTGACCATACCAACAGGGATATGCATCCTGGGTTCACTCCTCCAAGTTGAAGTGAGCCCCTGCACCCCAGGCTCCACTGCCAAGCAGCTTGTATCAGAGTGTCAGTCTCAGACCAACTCACCTCAAACTTACAAAAATTCTTGAGGAACGGTAAGCCTTCAACCCTTACCCTACTCCCCTATGAACCAGGCCTCCCTCATTGCCCCTCATTGTTCTGTTTGTGCTGCTTTCTGTTGACCCCGCCCCGGCCAGCCCCTTCCCTACCCAATGACATACCACAGAACAATTCTATGATCTTATCTTATCCTTACTCAAAGAAGTCCCTTCTCTTTGTCCCAGTGCTGAAACACAGTTACTGACTTTCTTGTGAGATTGTTATCTTCAGGGAGATTTCATAGACTTTTCTTGGGACCAAATAACCTGCTGGCTAGAAGTGAACTCGGGATTAACTCAACTAGAATTTAGTCTCATGATAGACCGGGAGGCTCTTACTATTTATTCCTCAGGATCTCCCTTGTCATTTTTAATTTTTTAATGCACCTCTGCCTTATGCCATCTGGTTTGAATTACACCTATCATTGTTAGTCTACAAGGACCTCCCCAAGCCTTCTCCTCCTCTTATTGCGTATGCAAGTCTACTCCATCCCTCTTAAAAATCTTCTAAGTCCTCACTATCTCTCTTGAACCCTCAATTTAATATATCATCTCTTCAATACCACCAACCCCACTCTCACGCAAGGCTGTGGGCTCTGTCTTCCCCTCTTATCAACTAGCTAGATGGCAGCCCCAACCTCCTTACACGCACCGGCCAACTCCAGTCCATCCTTCCTCTATAAAATACACGGAGGGCCCTGTTTCAACTCATGTGCCTTGATGAACTTTATAACTTCCAAATCACATACATGACAAGAGGAGCATTCACAGGCAGAGCCGTTCAGTTACTCTAGTCCTACTTCAACATAACCAAACACTCACCCAACAAAGTCTCCAAAGGACCAGGAACAACCAACACTGTCCTAGAGTACCAGGCACCTCTTTGCATCAACAGAACCCTCCAGGCAGGAAAAGTTTTAGGACATCCTGATCAACGCTTATGCAACTTTACTCTTGACCTTCAGCCTTCCTCTGACTGGGCTATTTCGTTATCCAAACAGCCCCTTTTCTCAGCCTGGACAACCATCTCAGCAACCTTTCCTTATAGAATCATGATTCTACGCTTTCCTACTATTATTTTCATTCTAATTTTTGGCTCAATTTTTATCCATGCTATTAAAATTGTAAAAAATAGTTGAAAATGATATTAATGAGACAAAAGCAGGATTAAAACAAATATATGTATTTCATGATAAAAGAAATATCTCTGCACTAGGAAAGCTTTATTCTTGTCTCAAGGAAAGTTCGAATGGAAATAATGTATGTACTGCATATTATCCCTTCAAATTATAAAGATATGGAAATATCTGGAAAAAAAACAACAACAGCAATGCCTTATTCTTGCTTTTGATTCTCCTGTAGATGTTCCATTTTTATCTTCATTTGTCGTCTTTTTTCCTTTTCTGAACTGTCCCAGTGATGTGTTGTCTTGCTTTCTTAGTTTACATGGAGATAACAGAAGGAGATGCAGATGAGTTTTTTACTGAACCTTGTCCATAAACTTTTCACTGTCAGTGGCACTGGTCACCAGAAAGGCTGTCGAGTAAAATAGCCAGTTGTCCTGTGAAGCTTTCCCAAAAAAATCTTCAGAGCCATTTTTTCTTTATCGAGCTCCCTAAACCGGATATTTAATGCCTTCTGGAGTTTTTGAATGTGGAGCCTCGTCCTCTTTTCCTCTCCAAGGTTGTTCACAAGGGCCTTTCGCAGGTACACAGGGTCTCCTAGTTTCATGGGGTTTTTCTTCACTGTGTAGCCCACTCCACCCATGTTCGAACTTTGGCAGAGGAGGTTCAAGACATGATAAGGAGGCTGCCTATAAATGCCTCAGTAAAACAATTCTCCTGCAGCTTGGAATGTCAGAACTATGGCACCATGGGAACAGAGACTCATAGAATCTTGGAGCTGAATGGCATCAGAGGTTCAGTTAACCCAAATCTTCTTACTGACTGATGATACATTTTTAAGCTTACATATATAGTTAGATTAGGAACAGATGAGCATTTTGATAGATCAGAATGGCCATCAGGGTGCCTGGTGCCTTTTTGTGCTTACACTGAGGTTGAATGATAAGTCACTTAGGTTGAATGGTAAGTGCCTTTAGGTATTCATAATCAGGTTCAGATTGTTTATGGATAGAGAGAAATAGAAAGTAGATTTAATAATTCAGTTTAGTTTTAGAAGCTATTATTCATTCCTGTATGAATTCGCTTCAAGTTGCTAAATACTTGAGATATAATCATTTGTCTAAGTATTGGTTTGGACTTCCTCATGAAAGATCTAGTTTTTCAGACAAGGACAGGAAAGGAAACAGGGAACACACATGCATTTATTCACATGTGCAAAAACCCTTAAGAAATAGAACAAATGGAAAACAGATGGTAGAGATGGAAAGGGACAAGGGGTAGGATGCAAGGGTGGGAACATGGAAATAGGGCAGAAGGCACAGGAAGAGGGACACTTCTTTGAGTATACCCTTTAATTGTTCTTACGTTTAGAAATACGTTAATTTTTCATGTGCTCAAAAATAATTAAAACAAAAAAGATTGGTGGTACCCCCTGCTTTTTAATGTGTATTCTAGGAATGAACAAGAACTAAATATATTGTGGATTTTGAGAACCAAGTTCTGTCTGTTGGAGAAAGAAAATAAATTAAAAAAAAGAAAGCTATAATGTATTCTGTGGTGCTGGACCGGAATTGGAGATGTCAGTATGAAATTATGGCTCTGTGAATCAGATGAACTCACAGTTCTAAAAATCATTATGAATTTGTAATTCTATTAATCAGTATGAGTTCATAGTTCTATGAATCATATACATTCTTATAAAGAAGGGATCACTATAAACTGTCTTCAAATATGCCTTAAGGACTTGGGACTTAGTGACTCTCCCCCATATGGTTTGAGACCCATTTATACTTGGCCACAAAATTCTAGAATGGGAAGACTACAGCTATTATGTCCCTCCCTTTGGGTTTTAGCTATGACTTTTGCCTAAGCTGTGATTATGTTATTTCTGTTAATCCCATTATGAGCAGAAACATGTATAATCCTTTTTAATCAGCAGAAAACTTGAATAATGTAGAATGTTCCTAAATAATAGGAAGACACATTTTTCTTCTAACAGGATAGCACCATCAATTGTCTTTGTTTTTATTAAGGTAAAATTGGCACTTAACGTTATATTAGTTTCAATTGTAAAACATAATGATTCATTACTTGTATAATATTGCAAATGATCATCACAATGTCTAGTTAATATCTGTCCCCATAGATAGGTACCAAAGTCTTTTTTTCTTATGGTGAGAACTTTTAAGATCTCTTCCCTTAACAACTTTCAAATATAAAAATACAGTATTATTAACTATAATCACCAAGCTGCACATTGCAGCCCCATGTCTTCACTTTATAATTGGAAGTTTGTGTCTTTGGACCCCCTCCACCCATTTTGTGCACCCTTCCCCCACCCCCTGGCTTCGCCAATCTGTTCTCTGTACCTATGATTCAATATCTGTGTTTTAGAATTTACATATGTCAGACAATATGGTATACGTTTTTGTCTGACTTCACTTAGCATAATGCCTTTAAGGCCCATCCAGTTGTCACAGTGGAAGGATTTCTTCCTCTTTAATGGATGAATAAAATTCCATTGTATTATAAATACATTTTCTTTATTCATCTGTTGATGGACACTTGTTTCTATTTCCTGGCTATTGTGGACAATGCAGCAAATGAACAAGGGGGAGAAAATACCACTTCAAGACAGTGATTTCATTTTCTTTTATATATACCCAGATATGGGACTTTGGGATAATATGGTAATTCTACTTTTAATTTTTTTAAAATGTATTTTTGTTGATTTCATATGAGGGAGGAGAGAGAGATAGAAACATCAATGATGAAAGAGAATCATTGATCTCATTGATCCGCTGCCTCCTAGCTCTTGTGTTATTCACAATGCAAGAGACAAAGACTGACCCCAAGAACTAAACAGCTTTACACACATTAGACCCGCCAATCACTGACCCATTCATGCAACAGTTCCGGTGTAAACACCACAAGTGAGTGCTGAGGGGCGTGAGCACAGACCCGGGGCGCAGAGCCCACAGGGTGAGCCGCAGGGAAGGGGGCACCTGAGGGAGAAGAGGCCGCGCCCCCGACCCCCCTGTTTACCTAACGGGCTCCGGGGCGCCAGGCCAGGCCCCGCGCGCAGCCGGGATGGCAGTTGGGGAGCCGCCCTGCCGTTAG
>PVJC01017534.1:0-32383 GCA_004026665.1 Murina feae | reverse complement strand
TGCTGTGAGTATGGGGTGCTGTGAGTGTGGGGTGCTATGAGTATGGGGTGTGGGTGCTATGAGTGTGGGTGCTGTGAGTGTGGGACGCTGTGAGTGTGGAGGGGAGAGAAGTGGGGCTCTCAGCTGCTGCTCCAGGAGGGTGAGGTGAGGCTCTGGGGGAGGTCCCGGAAGGGGCCCTGGCCTGCGTGGGCCCAGGGCCGGCAGTCGTGTGCGGGCCCTTGACTTTGTGCAGGAGAGAATCGGCCCAGGTGGGTGAGAGGACGATGGTTAAACTGGGACCAGAGCCAGGCGGGCGCTTTGACTCCCTAAGGAGTCAGAGGAAAGGGCGCCTTGGCCAGGCCCTGGGGGTTTGCCTGGGGTGAACTGCCACTGCCTGGGCTCCCTGGTGGTGCCTGGTGGGGACCCTTAGAGGTTAGCAGATACATACCCTTTGGGGGGGAGAGAGGGGGAGGGCCAGGGAAGGTGCAGGCTTGCTTCTGACAGGAGAGCGGGCACTGGGGCCTTTGGTTGGGGGCTTTTAAAGGCTAGGGTTTAGGGGAGGTCTTGAGGAGGATCAATGGAATACTCATCAGCTTGAGATTCATTCTCTTACCCTCATCTGTCCTTGGGCGTGGTCAGCGAATGGCACCAATTCAGCGTCTGCTCTGTCTGGTGCTTTAAGTTATTTACCCTCTGGCTGGGGCTAATGTGAAAAATTTACTCTTAAGAGTCCTTGGTTTAGGGAAGATGTGATTTACTAGGTGGCTGCACATTGCTATTAACTGTCTGTTTCCCCTTTCCCCTTGTCCTGGCTTATCAGCCTGTCTCAGTGGGGCCCCTCTGACTCCCTGGGGCGCCCCCAAGCCCTGTTCCAGCTGCTCTGGGAGCAGTCCTGGCCATGTCCACTGCACCTGCTTGGGCCTCGAACGCCCCCAGGGCAGTGGCAGCAAGAGCCAGGGTGCCTGTGGGACGTCTGGAGAACTGGAGGATGACCTCTTGGGAAGGCAGGCGCCACAGGGAGCAGGGCCTGAGTGGGGTGGGGGAAGCAGGGTAGAAGCTGGAACGGGTGGGTGGGGTTCAGGGGTCGGGGTAGAAGCTGGAACAGGTGGGTGGGGTTCAGGGGTCGGGGGTGTGGAAGGGGAGGTTGAGGGATGTAGGAAAGTGAGCGAGTGCCGGGCAGGTCCTGAGAAAAGCAGACCTTCTCTCTCTGACTCACGGCGCCGGGAAGGCAAGAACTGGGGAAGCTGAGCGGGACTCTTGTTGGGAAATCGGGCAGCACTAGTTCCTCATTGGGGAACGGAACCTCACTCCCAAGGCGGCTGAAAGGCCCGAGTTGCCCAGCCTGGTGGGGGTGCTGGGCTGCAGGTCCTCACACCCTCAGAGCCCAGCGCTGGTCCTGGGGCCTGCCTGCGTGCGGGACAGTGACTCACACCCCGGGACCTGGAGCCCACATGTTGAGAAGGAAGCTGCCACTCTGACGGGCCAGAAACATCTGTTCCCCATTCATCATTGTCAAGCTCTGATGTCTTTCGGGCCAGTGCTTGAAGGACAGTTTTACTGTCGTCACCGAAAAAGCAAAAGGAAGCAAACAGTGCAGGCCCCTCAACTTGGGGACTTTTTCTGTGTCACTGGAAAGCCATTTCAGTAAACAGGCCCCATGACCACACCACCCTCCCTCCCCTGGCGAGTGGCTAACGTGGTCCTCCCCCTCTCCACGCTGGGCTGCCATGAGAAACGTGCAGATGAATACCCTTGGGCCCCGGGGCTGGAACAGAAAGGACCTGCAGGACGCGTTCCTGTCACCTGGGCCTCTCTGCGCAGCTTCTGAAAGATACCTATGACCAGGTCCTGGGTCCCTGAGGCTCTTCGGTCACCCTCCCTCTGAGAGCAGCACCTCGGGCTACCTTCCAGGCCTTTAGCAGCTCTTCCTCTGATTGGGTTTGCAAGTCAATGTTTTTCATAAAATTTTGAACATTTTCAGTCATATTCTTTCAAATACTTTTTATGTTATTCTCTCTCTTGTCCTTCTGAAATTCCCTGAGAGATGGTATATGTTAGACTATTTGATACAATACCAAGTGTCACTGAAGCGCTTTTTTTTTTAACTCTTTTCCACTCTGTGTTCTTAAGCTTGAATGATTTATATTGACTCATCTTCACTGATCCTTTCTTCTTTTGCTTCCAACCTTACGTTAGGCTTATCCACTGAATTTTTTTTTTTTATTTCTGAGTCTTGTCAGTTCTAGAACTTTCATTTGATTCTTTCGTTTAAACAAAAAAAATGTTTCCATAGCTTTGCTGAGATTCCCCATCTGTTTACTCCTTGTGACAATTTTTTCCTTTAAGTCCTTAAAGATAGTTACCATAACTACTAGAAGACTCTTTTTAAAAAAATCCTCATCCAAGGATTATTTTTCCACTGTTTTTTTCAGAGAGAGAGGAAGAGAAAAAGAGAGAAAGAGAAAGAGAGCAAGAAAAAAAGAAACATCTATGTGAGAGAGACACATAGATTGATTGCCTCCCGAAAGCAAACCAACCAGGCCAGAGATCAAACCTGCAGTCCAGATGTGTGCCCTTGACCAGGATTTAAATCTGCAACCCTCTAGTGTGTGGGGCCATGCTCTAACCACTTAGCAATACCAGCCATGGTATAAAGTTCTTTTTTTAACTATAAAGTTCTTGAATGCTAATTCTATATCTGAGTTACCCTGGGGTTTGTTAATGTTGTATTTTTGCTTCTTGAGTATGAGTCACATTTTTCTGTTTCTTTGTATCTCTAAATTTTTATTATATAATGGGTTTTTTGAATAATAGGTTTAAAGATTTTGTATTCTGTTGTCTTCCTTTGACAATAGCAGGCAGTTAGTTATGGCACATCACCTTGAAGTTGTAAAAGTTTGGCTTTATTCCTTTAGGCTGAGTCTTCTTAGATTTTTCCTTAGTCTGCGGAAAAATCTTTAATCCTGGGACATAATCTTTGCTCCTAGGAAGGACACGCTTGCCTTCCCACCCCCCACCCCCACCCCTGCCCTAGGATTTCAGTGGAACACCCAGGGTGTTTACCAGATTTTGTTTGGGAAAATTGGTAGGATTCAAACTCCAAACTCTGTCTCCCATTAAATGGTCAGCAGTTAAACTCTGTACTCAGCCTTTTTAACTTTTAGCCCCTTTTAGGATCTACCTTCTAATTTCCAGCCATTCTGACAGCCCTGAACTCTGTCTTCTGACACCACAGCCAGAATTTCTTAAGCTAAATATATAAAATGCCAGAACCTGGGAGCCCACTAGGTTCAGTAAATCTCAGTTTAAGACCCCTGGGTACCAAACAGATTCATGAAGCTAGTATAAGACTGAAGGACGATTTTTATGTTATAAACACTATTTCCAAATACCAAATATACAGTTGCCCATAACTGAAACCTTAAATTCCATTGCTTTGGTTGGAATTACATCATATTTTTCATGGAGGCATTCACTGGTTTTTCCTTGCTAGTCAGGACCACTGCTTGATAGTTAAGTATGTTTTTGGCCAACCCACACTGGCAGAATGCATTGCTATTGGTAAGTGAAGTGTGGCTTTTAAGACAGAGGAACCTGGGGGAGAAAGATGATCAGCATTGTTGGTGGCCCTGGGCCCCTTGGGCGGCGATGGGTGTTTCTTGCTGATGAATTTAGACTTATCGTTGGGTTAGTTGGTATGGCTTTGCTGGCCATCGCTTTAATCACTTCATTTACTGAGGCCCAATAAGATGAAAGTGATTGATGGAGTCACACAGACTACTCTCACTGTGGATACAGAGATCAGAACCCCAGGTCAGACCTTGTTCTGGATGTAGGGATGCATGCGAGTGTGAAGGAGTAATTCTAAAAATCTACCGTGGCTCTGAGAGAAGAACAGGGCGTTTAGAGCACCACGTAGAAGAATGTTGTTGCCGGGGGACAGTCATGCTCTCGAAGTGCCTCTGATTCCAGGTGCGTCAACTTTCTCAGGCAAGAAAGAGCCAGTGAACGACTCCAGCTGAGTGTAGACCCGTTGTATCTCGCCAGGTCTTCCTTTGCTTGTCTACATGTTCATTTCTTGTATTTAGTTGTTGGATTTGGACTCATGTTTGTGCATTTGTGTCAAATGGTCTACTCTATCCCCAGAGGCAAACACTTCCCACCTTTTATGATCATGTGGGAGTTAACTGAAGTCAGGTAAACTCACAGATGGCTTTCCTTTCATATTTTTTTAACATCCAGGCAAGTGTTAATATTCTTTTTTTTTTTTTTAAATGTATTTTATTCATTTTTTACAGAGAGGAAAGGAGAGGGATAGAGAGTTAGAAACATTGATGAGAGAGAAACATGGATCAGCTGCCTCCTGCACACTCCCAACTGGGGATGTGCCCGCAACCAAGGTACATGCCCTTGACCGGAATCAAACCCGGGACCCTTTAGTCCGCAGGCCGACGCTCTATCCACTGAGCCAAACCGGTTAGGGCAAGTGTTAATATTCTTTAGTATTTATTTTCTGTAGTAAAATTTAAGGTTATTTCACCACAGCCCCTGCCCCCAGAAAAGTTAGTCTCCATTTGAAGCAGCAATCAGGAAACCACGGATGCTTACATGTTCAAAAGGTCTGCCATCAACCTTCATCGCGTCCACCTGGAGATACCTGGGGTGAGCACAGTGTTAGTGCTGTGAGTGTGTGTGTGTGTGAGTTACCACACATGTCTTCTGCTTCCTCTAGGAAGACTGATGGCTAAGTGGGTATGATAAGGCCAGGCATACCTGTCTGGTGTCCCCAGGGGGTTTGTCTCCAGGAACCCAGGACTCAGTTCAGACTTGATGAGACCCGTCTCAGAGGCCTGGGGCTGGAATGACTAGGTCCTTTGAGAGAAAGGTGACCAGATTTTAACATTGGTAAAGCGGGACACCATTCACCAGGGGGTTCTTTTTTTTAATTATTATTACTTAAAATATTACAAAGAGTAGTACATATGTCTCTTTTTTTTCCCCCTTGACCTTCCCCCGTCCTCCCCTACCCCAACCAGGGGGGTTCTTGATTAAAAATTTGGTCTATATGAAGCAACAAAAATTTTCATAGAACGCAAAAATAGCATTGTAATATATTTTTTAAAATTTCAACATAAGTACAATTACAAATATGGTAAATAAAATTATGTATAGTATTATTTTATTCTTTGGCATATTTCTCATTTGAGTGAATTTTTTTTTAGCAGATTGCTGTCGTTGTTTTAAAGGTCATGAAATTTTTCAAAAAATTTGTTAAATTATATTTCACACATAAAATGGCTTTCAAAGTCTCAACACTTAATTGTGATTTTTCTGCTGTCCACACTTTATTTACCGTAGAAAAAAACGCATTCAGTCGTAGCATTAGTTCCTGGTAAGGACAGCGCGTTATTATTTTAATTTTAATTTTAATCCTATATTTCTTTCTAAATAATAACAATACTAACTTGTATTATTTTTCCTCTGAATTTGCCATAACGTAAGTTGTAAGTGTCACTTTCAAGGCCGGCGCTAGACTTTTTGCCACCACTATAAAATAGAAATAATACGAGTACTGTCTGCTAAATTCAAGAAAATTTATGTATTTATGAAATAAATAAATAAATAACTTACCTAAATTATCTGAATAGCCGATTTGTAATGACATCACTTGTTTAACTAGCTTACTAGCACGCAGTACGATGTGTATCGTCTGAGAGATAGTTCCAAAATGTTTTCGTCGTTGCCAATCCCACAAAATGTCATTGTTCATTAAGTCCAAACAATGGTGGTGGAATTCTAACAACTGATCAACAATGTGAACTTTGATAAGCAGTTCTCGATAACCAGTTCTCAACAATTATTTGTGTTATTATTGAAGTTTAACATTATAAAATTAACAAAAATAATATAAAACTCATATCCTGGCTAAATAGCCACATGGCCGCCCAAAACCGTATCTTCCCTTCCCGTTCTCCTGCCGTTCCCTAGCTTGTCGTGCATTCTTTCCGAAAATCGGGACTTTTTTAAAACGCTGTGGGGTGCGGGACAAATTGTTAAAAACTGGGACTGTCCCGCCAAAAGCAGGACGTCTGGTCACCTTATTTGAGAGGCAAGGAAGCTGTTGCATAGGAAGGAGAAGCTAGTCAGCCCCTGGGGAGTGGAGAGGCCCTCACCTTCAGGATGACTGCAGGCTTTTACCCCTCCTACTCAGGAGCAGTGCCTTTCCCACCTCTTTTCCAGCAGCCAGGTAGCAAAGAGGGAGGACCCAAGGGCCCCACATCCTGGTGGTGCAGCCGGGACCAGTGTTCCAGAGGACACAGGATGGTGCCGTGCCAGGATGCAGTGAGGGGAAGGATCGCAGAGACTGGCTGCAGATGGAGGCAGCCAGGAAGGCTTCCCAGAGGAGGGACCAGAGCCTGGGGGAGGGGGAGGTGGCCAGCCATCTTTGAGGAAAGATCCAGTACACTGAGCAGGAAACAGCGCCAGGTCCCCTCTAGCTGTCAATGCTAATCCTGAGGGCCCTGCATCTGGTAGGCAGGTGTGAATGGGTTCCTGTTCCAAGCCCTGCAGCACTGGGCACAGATGTGTGTTTCCCGCGGAAGCTTGACATCCCATCGCTCTGGTTGACCCTCGTTCTTGCCCCTTCACATTCCCCTGAAGCTTGAACTGGGCGAACCTTGTGTTTTGTCTCTGCTTTGCCCCTATCACCATTTTGACAGCTGAAGTAGTTTTATGTGTGGGGAGCACAGGCCCAGGGGAGTCCTGAGACTTCACATGTATCCATTAGGATCTGTGGATTGTATTTTCTCTACTGTCATCTGAGCTCTTCAAATAAAAGAATTTGAGACTCTGAATGCTTTGGACACATATTATAGAGGTATAGAAATGTGCAGACTCTGTGGCGGCTTCCTTAATCCAGCGTAAATGTGTACTAGCTGTGTGACCTGGGCAAATTACTTAACCTCTCTGGGCATCAATTTCCTCACCTGTAAAATAAGCTATTTCACAGTGTTGTTATTAGAATTATATTAGCTATCTATATATATAAAAGGCTAATATGCAAAGTGTCCCCTCAGGAGTTCGACCAGGAGTTCAATCACTCGTTATAACATGCACTGACCACCAGGGGGCAACACGGAACATGGCAGGCGACCAGCAGGGGCACGTGGCTGGCTAGGAGGCGGGGAACCTGATCGACCCTGATCGCTGGCCAGGTCTAGGGACCCTACCTGTGCAGAAATTTTGTGCACCAGGCCTCTAGTTATATATGAAACTCTTAAGCAGTTCCTTACATGTAGAAAATACTATCTGTGTGATCCTCATTGTTTTTATAACTATTATTTCGATTCATTCCTTCTTCTTCATTGTACATCTCTAATTTCTGAAAGAGATCCCAATTCCTTATTATTAAGATGAGAGGAAAGCCTAGATTCACCTCCCACCTCCCAGCCCAGGCCTGCACACACCTCACTCCCTTGCTTTTCTTGATGGAGTTAAAGACACACAATTCCATCACTGTCCCTAAGGGTGCCGGGTACTGAGCACATGTATCTCCTACCCAGAGATTTTCAACCTTTTCATCTCATGGCATATAAACTAATTACTAAAACTCTGTGGCACACCAAAAAATACACTTTTCGACGATCTGCCAGAACAAGTGGGTATAGTTTTGATTCATCCACACTGGATGGCTATTGCTGTGTTGGCCGTTGTCATTCTTGTATTTGACAATCTAAGGAAAAGACGTCAGGGCCTGACTCCGAAGTCAGGTATCATATGTCTTAAAAATCCTTGCGGCACACGGCAGTCCTGGGCTGTGGTTTGGGCCCGTGTGTTATCTTTCCATTTATGAAGAGTCTGCAGAACTTTCTCACCATCATTTTTAACAACGGAATCATTTTGTCATAATCTGGTTTTTGAAGAGTAATATACGTCCTCGGTAAGAAACTTCAAGTACAAAAGCTGCCCGACTCTTCCTGTCGGGGCCGATTTCCTTCCCTTGAGGTAATCGGTGCGGGTTTCCAGTCTGGTCCCAGCAGGATGTTGCTTTTCACAGCCTGCCCGGCCGACCACGGCTGCAGCTGTGTGAAGAGTCTGGGTGCCAGGCCTGGCTGGGAAGGGCCTCTGGGCCAACCTGTCCCGTCTGATAGCCCAGACCCTCTGCACGGACCTGCAGGTCCCGGGGGCTGCAGATGCCACCCCCACCCAGTTCAGGACAGTGTAGGAGCCTGTTCTGTCCCCAGCACGCTGACTCCAACCCAGCCAGGGCTCTCCGGCCTTGGACACTCCTACATCAGGCTTCCCCGGGGTCTGAGCCCCTTTCCAGCCAGCGCATGTGCACAGCCTCACGCTGAGCAAGACAGCTGCAGAGCCGGCAGGCAGGGGCCCCCAGTGCCTGCGCTCCGCTTCAGGGACCAGTGCCCCAGCCTGCACGGCGCGCCTCTCCTCAGGCAGCCGGGATGGTGTGCCCTGGGCACATTTTCTGGGCCGCTTTTCCCTTTCTTCGGTAGCTCATAAAATCTCCCCCGCCTGCGCCCAGCCTCTGGTCTTTAATCTTCAACCTCTGCTGGCGCTGTCCCTCTGTCTTTTTAATTATGCCTCTTCTTTTATAGAAGTTTCCTATTGAATTTTTATGACAATAGAGAGACATGGATAGGCTCCAACAAAAATGAAATCTTTATGGAAAAGTCATTTCTCTTCTGGAGGCTCCGTGGATAGATTCATGGAGAGGGAATGGTGGGGGCGGGGCGGCCTGCTGGGCTGGGCCGGAGCCCAGTAGCTGAGTGGCAGCGCTGAGCTGGTTATTATCACAGCCAGGGAACCACTGGAGAGTGGGGTGCAGCTCAGCCAGGGGGAGTGGGCAGCCTGTGATATGGACGAGGGGAAGTAAATATTTGCCAGGTACAATGGCTCTGCCTTGATGTCAGCAGAATGAGTGCGGGAGGCTCCCCAACCTCAAGTGATGCAGCTGCCTGACTGCAGGGGCCTGAGGGCGACATGCTCCATCACCCCTTACTCAGCACCTCCTGCCCCGGCCCCCAGTCTGGCCTCAGAAGCCTGGCCTCAGGCGCCTGGCCTCAGGCCTAGCTCCTTTCTGGATTGTCTGCGTGGTTCTTTGGGTGAGCCCTCAAAATGTGGGCTGGGGATGACCTGCCATCTGCAGAGGGCTCTCCAGGTTGGGGCCAGGGCTGCCTCTGCAGGTGTGAGACTGGAACCAAGGACTAGGATGGGAAGGAAGATTATTCATTTACACATAGGTATCAGGAACCACCCATACCATGTGCCGGGCCAGATCCAGGCACCAGGGATTTCAAAGTCATGGTCTCAGGGAGCTGATGTTCTTGAAGGAGGAAACAGGCAAAAATCAAGTAAACATGTAAATGTATGTGTTGATGTCAGACTGTGGTGAGTAGTGTGGGACAAGCAGGGAGAAAAGAGAGGGGTGCTGAGGGGGAGGAGGGGCCTCTGCTTTAGGTTGGGGGAGACTGCCTGTGAAGGCGACACTAAAGTGAATGGGACGGTGGAAAGCTAACATGCTCACTCAGGTCACGGGAAGAGCATTCCAGATGGAGGACCAGCACGTGCAAAAGGTCCTGAGGCAGAAGGCACTTGTGAAACTGCTGGTGGTGTGAGCAGGGGAAGGACAGGGAAATGAGGTTGGATCATCTCTGGAGTTTTGTGAACCTCCCTGATGAAGAGTTCCTACTTTAAGTGCAATGAGAGCTGCGGAAGGATTTAGGGAGTGGAGGCTTGGCGAGAATTGATTTTCATCCAGAAGCCACCATTCTGACTACTGCATAGAGAATTATATTAAAAACAAGATGCCACATTTTGGGAGCCTCAGGAGGTCAGCACAATCCTTTTACTATGGGAGGTGGGGGGGGGGGGGAGGTACTGTCTTCAGGTTGTTGGGATCTAGAGCTGTTTCCTTAATCTGTCGACCTCCGACAGAATTTATCCCAGTGTAAGTGTTGAGGACAGCTGGGAAGCTTCAAAGACCACAGGGCGTTGTAGATTTCATCAAGGATGAAGTCTCCTGTGTGATTGTGCCGACCTTCTACTCGGCAGGACAGACAGTCAGAAGCTGTCCCCTCATAAAGAAGGACATGAGCATATTCCAGCACCTATGATGTGGCAGCCTGTCCCATGTATTAGGTCTTGTAACTGCCATTTCTTCTGCCACCTGAAAAGTCCTATTAAATATAAGACCCAGGACCAGAGAAGTTAAGTCACTTGCCCAAGATCACACAGTTACTAAGAGGCAGACTGGGTTTTGAATGCCCATCTGCCTGATTCTGATGCCCTTGCTTTTGTTACTCATTGTCATGGCTTTGACAACACCTATGTACTGAGGGGTCAGTGGTTTCCCTTCCATAAAAGCTGTCACACTTCCTCAGAGAGGCTGAGGATGGCTGGGTGAGGCTTGACATTTGAACGAAAAATTAGCTCCAAATGTGAGAAGAAAGATGCAAGGCCACAACCCATGATTTAGATGAACTGAGAATAAGAAAAATGAAAAATGAGAGGTTCTATTTTGCCTTAATGCCTTTGTATCTACACTCATCACTGCCTCATGAAGACCCATGTTTCTGGTCTACATCATTTTCCTTTAGCCTGAAAAATGTCTGCAAACATTTCCTGCAGAGCAGCTCTCTGGCAACGAATTCCCTCTGTTTTTTTTTGTCTCAAAAAATCTTCATTCCTTCTTCACTTTTTCAATTAAACTTTTTATTTTGAAACTAGAGGCCAGGTGCACAAAATTCATGCATGGGTAGGGTCTGTAGGCCTGGCCAGCGATCAGGGACAATTGGGACCTTCCAGCTGCTGGCCCGGGCCTCCCTTCGTTCCATGCTGCCCTCTGGTGATCAGTGCACATCATAATGAGTAATCGAACTCCTGGTCTCCCAGTCAAATTCCTGAGGGGGCAATTTGCATATTAGGCTTTTATATCCTCTATAATAATAAAAGCAAAATATGCTAATTAGACCAGACATCCTTCTAGATGGCCTTCTGAATGAAGCCGTGGTGGGCTGGGGCTGAGGCAGCCGCTGCAGCAGAAGGGGATGAGCCCCTTGCATGAATTTTGTGCATCAGGCCTCTAGTGTATTATAGAGATAATATGCTAATTAGACCTAACAGCAGAATGACTGACTGGAAGACCTTCCAGACAAATCCAGGGCTGCGAGGGCTGAGCCCCTTCCCTTCTTCCAATTTGCCCTTTTATAATCTCACTTCCCTCCTTCCATTCTCCACTGCTTTCCTTAACTCCTGGAACAAGTAGACTATCCTCTGCTTTCATAATTTTGTCACTTCAAAAATATTATACAGCCCTAACTGGTTTGACTCAGTGGATGGAACGTCAGCCTGTGGACTGAAAGGTCCCGGGTTCGATTCTAGTCAAGTGCATGTACCTTGGTCGCTGGCACATCCCCAGTGGGAGGTGTGTAGGAGGCAGCTGATTGATGTTTCTCTCTCATCAATGTTTCTAACTCCCTATCTCTCTCTTTTCCTCTCTGTAAAAATCAATAAAATATATTAAAAAATATATATGTACTAGCAGCCCAGTGCACAATATATTGTGCACTCAGGGGGGTCTCTCAGCATGGCCTATACTCTCTCACAGTCTGGGACCCCTCACAGCCCACCACCCGCCCCACCCACCCCACCCCACCGCCTGCCCTGCACCCGCCTCTGTGGCTGCCAGCCTCCATCTTGGCTGAGTTAATTTGCATACAGCCACTCTGATTGGCTGGTTGGCATGGCTTAACTGGTGGGCATGGCTTAAGTGTCCTGGAGAAATGGTTAATTTCAATATTACTTTTTATTAGAGTAGATTATACAAGCTAAAGGCCTGGTGTATGAAATTCGTGCACACGTGGGTGGGGGGGGGGTCCCTCAGCCTGACCTGCACAATCTCGAAATGTGGGACCCCTTGGGAGATGTCCAACTGCCTGGACATCCCCCTCATAATCTTGGACCGCTGGCTCCTAACTGCTCACCTGCCTACCTACCTGATCGCCCTTAACCACTCGCCTGCCTGCCTGATCACCCCTGACTGCCTCTGCCTTGGCCTCCACACCTGGGATCTGGGCTTCCCTCCTCCAGCTGGCTGCAGGCAACCGGGATCCCGGTTTGCCTCCCTCTGGCTGGCTGCAGGCACCTGAGACCAGGGCCAGCTTTGCTTGGGCTCGCCTTAGGCACCCAGGACCCCAGGCAGTGCCATCTGTGCCCAGGCTTTGTCAGAAAGGACATCTGGAAGGTTGTCTGGAAGACATTTTGTCTATCTGGTCTAATTAGCATATTACCCTTTTGTTAGTATAGATGGGATCTGGAATGTATACCTCTGTTGCTCACTATAGTTCTCTGAGATTCATCCATGCTTCAGGTACATTACTAAGCACCACCCCTCTTGATTGCTGAGTGGTGTAGAGGTGTAAATGTACCATGTTCTGTTTGTGTGAGCGTTCATCACCGAAGGACATCTGGGCTGTTTCAGCTTTTGGCCAGGAGAAAATGGTCCCAGAGAGGTTGGAGAAGGAGCCCCCACCAAAAATAAAAATAAGAGAAAGAGTGCCTATATGAACTGTCTAAGGCAGAAATATGGTCCCCAAGACTGTGCCTAACTCCCAGAACCTATGAATATGCTGACTGCTATGCCCACGGATGTGTTACCTGATGGGACTTGGTAGGTTCAATTAGGTTATTAGTTAGTGGACTTGATATAAGGAGAGGACCCTGGATCATCTGGTTGGGTCTGAGGTAATCCCAGATGTCCCTAAAGGCAGAAGGGGAGGTCAGAGGCTCTCCCGAAGCGTAAGAGGATTTGATGTACCACCACTGTCTGTGGAGGAGGGGCCGTAAGTCAAGGAAACGTGTGAAGCCTCTGGAAGCTGAAAATGACTCTCAGCCGACAGCCAGCAAGTGCCAGGGATCACAGTCCTACCCTCGCAGGGAATTGCATTCTGCCAATACTTTAATGAACCCGCCTGTGGGTCCTTCCCCCCTAGCCTCGGGGAAAAGCCTGGGTTAGCTGCCCCCACCTGGACTTCTGACCTTCAGAGCTGTGAGATAACAGATGGGTGTTGTTGTAGCTGCTAATGTGCTAAATGGTTAAGCAGTATTAGAAAATGAATGCAGTGATAAACCACAAGCATTTTCCACACCTGTGAACTGATTTGACATGTTTTAGCTACTACAGATAGTCGCTTACACGTATGTTCCATGCTCAGGTGAGAGGTCCTTTGATGATGGACACTAAATCATCAATGAGCTTGACACACGCATTTGAAGGTGGGGCTCCCACCCCAAGTGCCCAAGCCTCTCACTCACTCACTCACTGGGGCAAAAAGTTCTCAGAAGCAGCCCACTCCACCCCCATTCGTGAGCCACAGCCGCACAGACGAGACTCACTATTTCCGCTGTGTGCTGGGTCTTGCTGACACCGTGCTTGCTCTGCCTTAGAACAACAACCCCGCACACCCTCACTCTCCTTAGCACATAAACTATTTACAAGCAGATCCTCCAAACTTCTGCTATGGTCTAATGGAGTAGCAGGGACTAGATTTATCCTCTCACGTGAAACAAACAAAAAGTGGCAAAAAATAAATATGAATCCACAAAAGGTGATTTAAAATATCAGTGTTTAGATAGGGTGCAGAATGTAAGAGGAATAAAGACTATCCATCAGTTGCATTGCTGTGGACTAGTAATGAGCAATCAGAGATTGGAATTTAAAACGCCATGTAGAGTAACTGAAAAAAAATAGGAACTACTTCGACATAAATCTGACAAAGGCTATGAAAGGACTATATTTGGAAAACTATAATGTGTTGCCAAGAAGAACTAACTAAAACCTAAATAAATTGAAAGATGAGCCATGTTCTGGGTCCAAAGACATTATTGTTAAAATGTGATTTCCCCCAAATTGACACATAGATTCAAGGCAGTCCTGGTCAAAAATCCCTGCCCTGGCTGGTTTGGCTCAGTGAATAGAGCATCAGCCTGTGGACTGAAGGGTCCTGGGTTCAATTCTGGTGAAGGGCACATGCCTGGCTTGTGGGCTCGGACTCCAGTGGGGGGCATGCAGGGGGCAACCAATCAATAATTCTCTCTCATCATTGATGTTTCTGTCTCTCTTTTCCTCTCCCATCCTCTCTGAAATCAATAAAAATATATTCTTTAAAAATCCCCTATGCCTTTTGTTTTTGTAGACATTGATAAACTGATCCTACATTTCAAAAGAAAGCACAATCGACCTGAGATAACCAAATGGCTTAGAAAAGGAAGGACCAATTTGGAGGACTAACATTTACATGATTTCAGATCTTATTATAAAGTTACAAAGTGGGGTGTTGGCATGCAGATGGACACGTAGATCAAGAAAGCAAACTATATGCATCTCAGAAATAGACTCACGCGGATATGGATAACTGGTTCTTAACAAAGAGGTAGACAGCTCAACAGCAAAAGGAGGCTCTGTGCACAAGTGGTGCTGAAACAGCTGACTCTCTGCCTGCATGAAAAATTGAGCTTTAAAAAATAAAATGCCTCACACCCTATACAAGCTTTAACTCCAAGTGATTCATAGGTCTCATTCAAAAACCTACAACAATATAAGTTCTACAAGAAAATGAAGGAGAAAACCTAGGCAGCAGGGAAGGTCAGAGAGAGACCCTGGAACTGAAGCTGAAACTCTGCATTAGGCAAAGCCCTTTTAGACATGACAACAAATGCGTGAGTGTAAAACGGTTGGTAGATTGAACTCGATGAAACTGAAGACCTGCTCTGCGAGAGCAACTGTGGGAGGAAGGAAAGGTAAGTCGCAGACGAGGAGAACACATTTGCAGACCACATATCTGACAATGCATTTGAATCCGGAATATTTTTTCTTTTTTTTAATCCTCATCTGGGGATATTTTTTCCATTTATTTTTTTAGAGGGGGTGGAAGGGAGGGAGGAGGGAGAGAAAGAGAGAGAAACAATGAGAGAGACACATTGATCGATTTCCTCCTGAACGTGCCCCGACCAGGCCAGGGATCAAACCTGCAACTGAGGTACATGCCCTTGACCCTTCAGTCCCAGGCTGATGCTCTAACCACTGAAAAAACTAGCCAGGGCCAGGCTATTATTTTTAACTCTCAAAATGAACAGTAAAACAAAAAAACCAATTTCATAAATGGGAGGAGAATTGAGCATATACTTCATCAATGAAGGTGTATGAATGGTAAATGAGCACAAAATCATCCTATCTAATAAAAGAGTAATATGCAAATTAGGTGTCACTCTGTCACAAAGATGGCTGCTCCCATGGCCACAAGACAGAGGTACCCATACCACATTCTATCTAATAAAAGAGTAATATGCAAATTAGGCATCATTCTGTCACAAAGATGGCCGCCCCCATGGACACAAGATGGAGGTACCCATACCACATTCTATCTAATAAAAGAGTAATATGCAAATTAGGTGTCACTCTGTCACAAAGATGGCTGCCCCCACAGTCACAAGATGGCGGCGCCCAGTTCGGCTCAGCCCTGCCACTGAAGTGGTCAGGCCTGTTAGCCAGGTAGGTGGCTGGGGAGTCAGGGGGCCTGAGGGGCAGAACAAGTGATCAGAGGGGGCTGGGGGTCCCCTGCCCAGGTCAGAGGCCTTCACAAGAGGCCTCAGGTATGGACAAGGGAGGAGCCGGTGATCAGAGGGGTGTGAGGGTTCCCTAGCCAAGCATAAGTCCTGAGCAGGGGCAAGGCCGGAGATTACAGGGGGCAGGATCAGAGCTGGTGATCACAGAGGCCTGAGCTCTGTGAAGCCGGCAAACGGAGGGTTTTGGGGGTCCCCTGCCCAGGCCTGCAGCCTTGGCCAGAGGTTACAGGCCTGGGTAGGAGTGGAGCTGAGATTGGAGGGGCAGGGGTGGTGCTGATGATCAGAGTGAACTACAGAGGAAACACCTTTTGTTAATGCTCATTGGCTAAGCTCCCTGTATGTCACTGGTAATATTCTTAGTAACTTGGATTATAAGAATCCCTAAAGGTGATCTAGGGTTTTTCTACCACACTCCTGGAGAAAAAAATGAAGGTCCACTGCTGGAGGGCTAAGAAATGTCATATCCTGCCCTAGCTGGTTTGGCTCAGTGCATAATGCCTCAGCCTGCTGACTGCAGGGTCTGGGTTCAATTCTGACCATGGGCATGTACCTAGGTTGCAGGCTTCTCCCTGACCGGGGCCCAGGCCAGAGCTCATGCAAGAGGCAACCAATCAAAGTGTTCCTCTCACTTTGATGTTTCTCTGTTTTTCCCTTCTCTTTCACATTCTCTAAAAATCAATGGAAACATATCCTCAGGTGAGGATTAAAAAAGAAAGAAATGTCATATCCTATGAAAGACACATCTTGAAAATGACTAAGGAAAGTTGTCATTTCTTCATGGTGAAGGGACTGGAGTTCATGTTGATGAAAACACCTGGGTGGCTGCGGTGACTGGAAGTGGCTGCAGCAATGGGGTGATGGGGCTGGTGGCTTCCCCTGGTTAGCCTGGTTGACTCCCACAAAGGGAGGCCAGACCGCAGCTTAGGCCCGCTCCCCAAGGGGAACAGAGAGCAGGCCTAAACTGTTAGTAGGACACCCCCTGAGGGCTTCCAATATATGAGAGGGGCAGGCTGAACTGAGGAACCCCCTCCACCAGTGCACAAATTTCGTGCACCAGGCCCCTAGTTAGTAATAAGGGAAATGCAAATTTAAACAGTGAGATACCACTACACACCTACTAGACTGTTTAAAATGAGAAATAATGACTACAGGGAAATTTGGAGGAACTGGAAACTTAACACACAGGGTGCATCCACTCTGGAACCCAGATGGGCCATTTCTTATGAGTTAAACATATTCTTTCCCTGTGACTCGGCCAGTCCACTCGTACTTGTCCACCCAAGAGAAAGGAAAGGATGTGTCCACACAGAGACTCTCACATACATGGTAACAGCAGGTTTATTGTTTATGCTCAAAACTGGAGACAGTGCAAACGCATAGTAAGGAGCAAATGGAAAACCAAAATGGCGGCACATCCACACCACAGGACCCCGCTTAGCAATGAGGAGGAGGGTGGGTGAATCTGAACATGACCGAGCCTGGTGGAAGAAGGCGGAGGAAAGAGATACAAACTGTGTGATTCTATTTACACAAAATTTTAGAAAATTCAGACTCATCTGTAATGACGGGAGAACAGTGGGATTTATAGTATTACATGCCTATCTGAGGAAAAGAGAAAGATCTAAAACCAGTCCAGTTCTCATCTTAGGAGTGTTTTAAAGGTCGGAAAATGTAAGAGGTGGGGGGATTCTGGATCCAGGGCCCAATATGACAAAAGAGCCTAAGTGAACTACAAATGCATGAAGTAGCCAGTGAGTGGGTGGGGTCAAAGGTGCCCACCTAAGTAGCAGTGGAAATGAGTGGAGGCCGTGAGACCGGAAGCAAATGAGATTGTGCACAGCGCCGCCTTCTAGCTGAGGAAACTGGTCCCGTGGGAGTGGGGATTAATGGTGCCGCCCCCAGTCATGAGTCCTGGGACTGAAGAGTTCTGTAAGCAGATGATGACAGTGGAAGCCAAGTTTGTCATCGCTGGAGTGGGAGGTGATAGCCGAGGAAGGAGAGAAGGCTGGGATGATCCATGTGGTGGTGGATTAGCATTGAGACATCAACAGGGACTCGAGTTTAGCTTCACATAGATAAAGACGATGCACACAAAATATTTGTAGGATTGGGTAGGTGTAGACATACATGTCCTTGCCCTGTGAGCTGAGAGGGCCCTGTAGCAATGAGCACACCTGGGATCCAGGTCTAGGTTTTCATCCCATCCTCCAATTCCAGGAAGCAGGACTTCCTGGAGAAATGGCTGATTCTGTTGCAGGTGGGGAGTATGCAAGATGAGCCTGGGGCACTGTGCAGGGCCAGAAAGTAAGGAAGTGCTCAGAAAAACAATCAACAGCACAGTAGGGGACTGGGGGGCAGGCGTCAAAGGAACACGCAGTAGCTGAAAGACCTCCCAGTGGCCAAAACTGAAATCACTGGAACAAGAAAAGGAAGTGTCGGACTGTGAATAATAGATGCGTAAAGGAACCGTGTGTGATTCCCTGCTGACATATGTGAACACGATAAGGTTCTGTACTGATAACATGGACACGTGGATGGGAGAGAACAGGCAGGCTGCTATGCTGTACAATTCAAATAACTGATGTAGCTACTTGGCCCCAAGGAGGGAAGCCTCACGCCCACTCCTTAAGTGTGGGCTGTGTCTGGACAGTGACTCACTCCCTCACAAAGAGTACAGTTCCAGGGTGGAAAGGGAGGAAAGGGAACTTCAGAGTCGGGAGACCCAGCCAACACCACCTCAGCCATGGAGTCAAGGTCACCCTCAAGAGTGAGAAGTCTTGTTGAATGCATTGATGAGAATGGAACTTTACTTCTCCCTCCAAAAACCCATAATCTCAACCTAATCAAGAACAAAATGCCAGGAAAATCCCAATTTAGGGACATTCTACAAAATACTTGACCAAAACTCCTGAAAACCGCCAAGGCCATGAAAAACAAGGAAAGTCTGAGAGACTGTCACAGCCAAGACACATGTCCCTCAATGCCATGCTGTGTCCTAGATGGGACTCTGGGACAGAAGAACATAGATAAAAACTGAGGAAATCTGAGTGAAGTGTGGGCTTTAGTTAACAAAACTGTGTCAATAGCCGTCATTAACTGTGACAGTGTACCACACTGAGGTAAGACAGCAACCGTAGGGGAGCCTGGGTGTGAGGTTCGTGGGAGGCCTTTGGACTCTCAGCTTACCAGGGAATTGAAAATTATTCTAAAATAAGTAATTTATTTTTTAAAGTAAAGACAATTTCCTTCGCTCTCTTCTTCGCTGCCCTCTCCCTTCCTGCTTCCTTCCTCTGGGACCAGGAGTAACACCACGTGTGTGTCCAGCACCTTGGCATTCCAGCTCCCCTCCTGCATCGGTGCGGGAGCCCTGCCACCCGTACTGTGTGCAGTCCACTCCGAATAGCAGAGTGGTCAGAGGGGTGAAGCCACCTGTCCCGGGAGCAGGATGTGAGCAGTGACTCCTGGGTGGCTCCGGGCTCTGTTGCCCCACACATGTGTCCACCCCAATGTGACTTGCTTTTACGGTCCCTCATCTCTCTGTGCCACACATCTCAGTTGGGTAACCCCAGAACTCTCATGGAAGGAAATTATCAGATTGCAGGGGAGAACACTGAGACTCAAGAGTCATTATGACGCTCACTTCCCTTTTTCCTGATCCCCTGTCCACACCGGCCCTGGCTCTGAGGTGAGGACCTAGGTAGAAGCTGCTCATGGGCACCCACCACCACACATGTCCTGATGTGGCCTCTGAGCAGACAGATGTCACTGTTCCGCACGGGGATGTGCCTAAGGGAGTGTTCCAATCTCCATGGGAGAAATTACACCCTCTGTGGAAAATGTCCACAGTGGGAACACCATCCCATTCCCTTCTCTGTCCTCTGGACCACAGCTGCGTCCCCACACCTGCTCTGGCACCTGGGGGCGTGGGCAGAGCTGAGTGGAATGGCACCGTTACACGGGGGAGGGCTGGAACTTGGAAAAGGTGGTGATCTTTGAGAGCTGAGGAACCTCTGAGTCTCCCTTCAGCTCCCGGGTCCCGACCACCAGCCCTTTCTTGATGTACAACCTGTGCTCAGACTGCAAACAGGGCCAAGGCTGCCTCGCTCTGTGTTTCCTGGGACTGGACACAGACCTGCCTCTGAGGCATGCAAGACATGTAAATGGGAGTCGCTCCCTGTCAGTCACATCCCTGCATTTGCAAGATGGAACAGGAGGGTGTCTCTGCAACTCGAATTCGAAACAGCCTGTGGCCCCGTTGTGCTGTGAGTAGATACCTCTCTCAGCTGCTCGCGTGGAGCCCTGGGAGAAGGTGGACAAAGGTGTCTGGACTGATGTGGGAGGGTGTTAAGGTTCAACTGAAATGTCCGGGGCTGGTGCAGGGAGCCTCCCTGAACAAGTGCATGATGCATCCCCCTCACCCTAACCAGCCACGCAGACGGCGCCCTCACCTGCGTGAGGAACAGTCTCCTTCAGAGCTTCCCAGGCCCGCTTCTGCCACCTCATCGCCCTGCGGCCCTGGACAAGGCACAGGGCCTCTCTCATCGAAGAAAGGGACTGTCTGCTTCCCAAAGACTCTCCCAGCTCTAGGCGTCCACACGCTCTTTTGTCTCTGAGCTAATGGGAAGCGAGCTACGCTGAGCACTCCTCACAGTCAGTCGGTCGGTTGGGAGACAGCCACAGCTAGTGACGAGACGACTGAATTCGGAAGCGGGAAGGATTGGGACCAAAGCAGGTACAGGAGTGAGTGAACCGAAGAAGCTCAGTTGAGTCAGCCTTCGACAAGCTTGAGTACCTGCTACCTAAACTGTAAGAGGGAGAAGGACAAAAGCGTGATTCTCTCTCTAAATACCCCACATTCTAACGGGCGTTCAGGAAGGCTTGGTGGAGGAAATATTGCCCAGAACTTGTGTAAACAGTAGAACAATGTGGGGACAGTGAGGCTAAAAGAGGGATCCTGGGAGGCGAAAGAGAGCAAGAGATAGATTGAAGGCAAAGAGCAAGGGAGAGCAGGTGGTCTCTGAGCTTCAAGTCCAGTGCTGGCCCCTGGGACGGTCCACTTGGGACTCCAGCACTGAGCCCCAGGTACCACCTGTCAAGGTGCCATCACCAGGAGGGCTTCAGGGATCTGGGGATGGTGGCATGTTCTGTAAGGACTCCCCAGGCTGAGAGGACTTGGAGTCACTGAGCTGCCGAGACACCGAGAGACGGGAATGGGGTTCCGCAGGGGCTCTGTGCCCCTCCTCCTGCCCCTGGGAGACACTCTCAGCTCCTGCCCATTATTATAACTTTAGTCTTTTATGGGGAGAGTGGGAACTTAGCAAGCGGCTGGGTCTCCAGGTGGATGGGACGGAGATTCCTCCCCGTGATTCCCAGGGGGCCCCGCCTGCGCCCAGAAGAGGAAGGGTGCTCGTCCTGTTGGAAGGTATTCGTAGAGAATTAGGCAAAATATCATTTCCGCTGAGGCCGAAGCGGTTTAGGATTTTGAGAAGGAAGAGGGATGGTCTGGAGCAGAGAATCAAGGGACTATGCTTGCAACTGCCTTTTGACTTTCTGTTTGGACCACAGAACTTACGTCTGCAGACCCAGCTGAAGGGCTTCAGCATCTGTTTTAAAGGAAAACTGCCTGCAGACACCAGCCCCTGTCCTGGCCCTCTCAGCGCCTGTACCTTCGCCAGGCCACAGAGCGCCCACCTGGGCTGGAACAGGAACAAATGGTCTCAGCTCCAGCGGCTGGGAGTCTGAGATGGAGGCCAGGGGGAGGGTGACCCCTGAGGCGGGCGGGGAGGGGGTCCTTCAGGCCTCCTCCCAGCTTATGAGGGTGGCCCCATCCTCGCTGCTCCTCAGTTTGTGGAGGCATCACCTGATCCCTGCCGCCATGTCCACAGTGTCTCCCTGTGTCCAGGCGTCCTCTTCGTGTGAGGACACCAGCCACGTTGGATTAGAGACCCGCTCTGTTCGGGCACCACTTAAGGGAAGTGATTACTCCTGCCCCAGCGGCACTATTCCGGGAGCTCACAGCCTGCGGCCCTGGGGCTGGGACTGCGGCACAGGAATTCTGAGGGCACACAACTCAACGGGCAGCAGCACCGTTTCTGCACAGAAACTCGAGTGGGAGGGCCCATCAAGGCCCAGGCCAGGACAGGGATGATGTGTGCTGGTCCCTCAGTGGGTGGTGAAGGCCTGGGTGAGTGGGCCCGTCCCATCTAATGTGCTGCTCTCTAACCAGCCCTATTCCCCTGTGCTCCACCTCCTCCGGGTGACGTGGGGGGTGAGGCTAACCCTGCCGGCCCAGCTATGGTGATAAAGGGACTGTCCCTCTGCCTGCGGAAGCTCTGTGCAGTGTCATCTCCTGGACGTCCTCAGTGCCTGCTGGCAGGGACCGCGTCTGATGGCTGAAACATGCCTGGCCTTCCCAGGCCAGCTCCGCACACCATGGAGCTTCCACCAGACTCCTGGCAGCCTGCCGGCGCCTGCCTGCCTGTCCCGTTGCTGGAAGCAGAGGCTGGAACCCACCAGGCCTGCGTTTCGGACCTCCAGGCCTTCCTCCCTACCCTCCTACCCCCCATGCGAGCTTTGAGGGTGCAGCCTTTCGGGCTGGGTGCAGGCCAGGTGAGCGGGCGGCAGGAGGAGGGCCCCCTGCGTGCACCTGTGGCGGAGGTTCCTCCCTGGTGGGCCCCTCTCCAGGCCTTCTCTCTGGTGCCTCCAGCCTGCAAGGCTGACAGCCCTCTCCCGGGAGCAGCAGGTAGGAAGTGGCCTTTCACACCTGCCTGCGGCTCTGCTTGCCCACAGTCTTTCGCAGCCGTGTTCACCCAGGGCCAGGCCTCTCGGTGCCCTGAGCAAACAGATGCCCGTCCAGTGCAAAGTCCATGAATGTGTCCTCTCTAGAGGGGGGTCACCTTTTAACAGAAAGGCTTTCCACCGCCACGACACCCTCTGGGTCTGTTCCCTATCTCCACCTGCGCAGAGGGAGCTTGCCCACTGCTCAGCTGGCCAGCCCAGGACTGGAGGGAAAGCAAGCGGTGGGTGTGTGCTCGGACCGACCGCCTTCGCCCACAGCACTGTGCGCAGGGCCCAGGCCCAGGCCCAGGCCCAACAGGACTCTCCGAAAAGTGATATGTTTCCTTTCTTTGCTGCCGTGTCTGTGCCAGATTCCACCATGCCTGGGTCTGGGGTCTGTGTGCACAGTGTTGTTCAGCCAGTGGAGGGGCTGCGCGGGCGGGGGTAGGGGGAAGCGTGTCTATGGGTGTTTTCCTTGCTTGCTTTGCTCACTGTCTGATGAACATAACATAACGAGACTGTCCTCATCTCTGGTCATGAACGCTTTGAAGACAAGCACCGCCATGTGTCTCCCGCAGTGCGTGTCCCCGCGCGAGGCCCTGTCTGTGAGCTGCTGTGGAGTTAACAGCAAGGCCTCTGGACCCGTGAACTTCTGGAGGGCGTGTGTGGCCATTAGCAGGGCCCCTCAGACACGGAAAACTCTCCCCCCACTTGTAAACGAGAAGCAAAGGCTCCGAGCCCAGGGTCACCACGGTGCCCAAGGCCCCCACAGGCCCCGCTTTCCATGAGGCTTGTGTCTCAGACCTCCCTGGCCTGTGACAGTGCATGACCTCCTCTGTGATGCAGCTGTGTGCCGATGGCTGGGGTCTGAGGTCCAGTGAAAAGCGTGCATGCAGAGGTGGGAGAAGTGCCACTCACTGCCAGCCTGGGTGCAGGGACCTTCGCGGGAGGCAGAGGCCTGAGTCCTTCACTGGCTGGGAGGGCAGCTTGGCAGCACATGCTGGAATCTCCTGGGGTGGGGGCCAGAGGGCATCCTCACGGGCAGAGCCGCCTCCCACAAGGGGATTGACATCACCCGTGGGACCAGGGTCCATGGGATCCGGGCTGTGAATGAAGAGCTTCAGGTGCCCTGTTCGTGTCTTGCAGAAAATCACTGGAATCCCAGACAAGACAGAACCACAGGTCTCCAGCCAGGGAAGTGGTCGTGGGTCTCCCGGGCTATGTTTAGACTGGAAAATGTGCTGGCCCTTCTCCAAACTGCACCCTGAGCTGGGAACCCCACCCCTCCCTTCCCACCTCCATGAGCCCTTCCAGCCGTGGGAAGACCCCACAGGGCAGGGCCTGGTTCCCCTGGTTGATAAACTTGTGGGGATCATGGGGACCGTGCAGCACCTGTGGCAGGCCAGGAGCGAGCTCAGAAGTGCAGTTCCACCCGAAGTGGGAACTCTGCCTCCACCTGCTCCTTCTGCCTCTCGAGGTGTGAGTGCTGGGAGTGGGCACAGGATCTGGCCAGCTCACCTGCTGCACTTTGGGGTGTCATGTGACCACAGTGGAGCCGATCCAGCAGGTCCACATCAGCAGCTCCCTGTGAACTTCCTTTTCGTCGCCATCAACCCTTGCTAGGAACCTGAGTCTGTTGAGTCACCGTGTTGCTAGGGATCTGCTCGTGATTTCTCAGAAAGAACAATGGGCCTCCGCCCGCCCGCTGCCATCCCGCCCAGCCCTACTTCCCACTCCACTGGCGGCCTGCCCGGCTGAAGGAGGTCTGCTGAAGGCAGATGCCTGTTCCCTGTGCTGGGGACCAAGGAGCAAAGGGAGGGCAACCCTGCCCTTGGGGCCATGGTATCTGCTGTGGACAGGCAGACGCACCACTTCCTACCTTCACACTGGCAGCAGGAATTGCTGAGTCCTCACCTCCTCACGAGTTGGTTCTGCCTGGGAAAGGCATCATGGGTTCCCTCCCCAATCTCCCATCCATTGCCCCCTGCTTGACCCACAGCCCAGCCTCCTCACTCTAGACTCTACTCAGCAGCAAGTGGGACCTATGAATATGCTCACTGAGCCACATCTCGCTCCTGCTTGGAACCCAACAGTGGCTTCTTCTTGCTTTTAATACAGAATTCTGCCTCCTCCCTGGCACAGCCAGCCCTCCCCTGTGTCACAGCTGTGGCCCTCCCACCTGCACTGGGCACAGCCAGCCCTCCCCTGTGTCACAGCTGTGGCCCTCCCACCTGCACTGGGCACAGCCAGCCCTCCCCTGTGTCACAGCTGTGGCCCTCCCACCTGCACTGGCCCAGTCCTGGGCACAGCCAGCCCTCCCCTGTGTCACAGCTGTGGCCCACCCACCTACCTACACTGGCCTGGTCCACCTCAAAGCCTTTGCCATTTGCTGGTCTGTGACCCTAGTTTGAAGCCTGGACTCTGCATTCTGATCTCTTTCTAGGGAGCAGCTTGGCACCGCTCTGCAGCCCACTCCCACACAGCTGTTCAGGGGGGAAACAGGCACCTTTGGTGCCCCACCGTCAGGCTGGTCCCACCGTCCCCAAGGCCCCAGCCCACTGGCTCCCTGTGGCTGCTCCTCTGCCCCAGGGAAGAGTCAGGCTCCTGAGACTCAGAGCAGCGGCTTCCTTCTTGCACAGGGCTGGTGGCTGGAATAGAGGGCTGTGAGTGAGGCAGGACAGTGGCCTCTCGGAGTGTCGGTCAGAGACCTGTCTGAACAGGGAGCAGGCCACTTTGCCTGCTTTAGATGACCTTTCTTGAGCCACCATGCTAACACAATTGTATTTTTCTATTCAATTATAGAGTCATCTCAGAAGAAAACCCTTCTAGTTAATGAAACTTTGGCTGGGTTTGATATTTGGTGCCGGCCAAAAACTCAATTGCTTCAAAATCATGTGTTCCCAGTATGAGGCCTACAAGGATGACCTTGAACCAATCACACGAAGGCAGCCCCACATGTGATGCTCAGAAAAGCTGACCCTTTCAAGGGCTGCCTAGGTGTCCTGGGACAATGGCCACTCCAAGAGGCCTTTAGAATAACATGGATCCTTTGTAGAGGATGGGATGTGGGAGCCCCCGAGGGCCCCCGCTAGTGATTTTTAGAGAGAGTGGAAGGGAGAAAGAGAGCAAGAGAGAGAAAAATCGATGTGAGAGAGACACACTGGTTGCCTCTCGCACGTGTATTGACCAGGGCGGAGGATCAAACCTGAAACCCATGTATGTGCCCCTGCCTTCAAATCAAAGCTCAGACCCTTCTGTCTGCAGGCTGGTGCTCTCACCATGAGCAACCGGCCGGGCTGTCCTGATTCTCTTACAGCCCCAGTGTCACACAATACTTGTCATCAATTTAACAGTTAACATTTTTTAATTAAAATTCACTGTCATCAAACAGGTCATAGGTTTTGAGCAATATGCTGTTTGTTCTAAAAACCCCCATGTAATCAAGTTGCCACTCACAATTACTCTCCACCAGGCCACTTATTAAAAACTGTTTCCAATGAACAAACATGGGTTATTTTCATAGCGTGGGGTCCATGGGAATGAGAAGCTCCCTGATCACAGCCCAGCCCCTGGGGGTGGGGGCGATGTTGTCAGATGACAATATGGGCGGTTCCTGAGGCCATGTGACTGATATCCTCATGTCCTGCGGTGTGTTTTATAGATGGATGCCACTTTGTAAAGATAAATCTAATCTAATAAAAGAGTAATATGCTATTATGTCACTCCACTACATCCCAAGCCATGCCCACCAGCCAATCAGAGCAACTATATGCAAATTAACCCAACCAAGATGGCAGCCAGTAGTCTCAGAGCTAGAGCAAACTAGAGGCTTCGTTGCCCCGGCGATGGAGGAAGCTGCATGCCTAGGCTGGCTGTGGCCTCCACTCAAGGCAACAAAGTTTCAATTATAGAAGATAAATAAACCCCATATACCTGCTTCCAGCCAACCTCACTGGGAGCTTGGGTGCTGGGGACTGTGGCCAGCCTGCAAACAGCCATCAGCCCCTCACCCAGCTGGCCAGGCACTCCAGCGGGAACTCCACCCTGATCTGGGACACCCTTCAGGGCAAACCAACCGCTGGCCCCCACCCATGCACCAGGCCTTTATCCTATATAATAAAAGGGTAATATACAAATTGACTCTAACAGCAGAACCACTGGGAATGACTGGTCACTATGACACACACTGACCACCAGGGGGCAGATGCTCAATGCAAGAGCTGCCTCCTGGTGGTCAGTGTGCTCCCACAGGGGGAGCTCTGCTCAGCCACAAGCCAGGCTGCCAGCTACCAGCACAATGGTGGTGGCGGGAGACTCACCCGCCTCCTCAGCAGCACCAAGGATGTCCAACTGCAGCTTAGATCTGCTACCCACTGGCAAGTGGACATTCCCAAGGGCTCCTGGGCTGCCAGAAGGATGTGTGACTGCCAGCTTAGGCCCGATCCTCCAGGAAGCAGGCCTAAGCCAGCAAGTGGACATCCCCTGAGGAGTCCCAGATTACGAGAGGGCACAGGCCGGGCTTGGCTGAGGGACCCCCTGAGTACACAAATTTTTGTGCACCAGGCCTCTAGTGGTTAGATAAATGCTTATAGGTGAAAGCACGTTCACAGCGTGCTGGGATGGGGCATTAGATGGGAGATAGGGACCAGGGTGCTGAGCTATGGGCCTGTTACCTGGGACAGAGGCCTCTGCACTGGGAGACAAGTACCCTGATAGTCAGACCCCTCAAGTCCCTACCTGGAGAGACAGCTAAGCCAATGCAATCCCTTCCTTCCACCTCCAGCCCCACAAAAGGCCCCACAGTGAGTCCTTTTGCTTTGTTTTATTTTGTTCGTTTTTAATATCTGAGCCACCATGTTAAAAATCTAGCAATTCCTGGCTCTCTTTACAAAACCCAAAAGATCTGGGCCCGCAGTATCTGCACCAATAGCTAAAGCTGCTGATTAACTGCCCCTGCCCCCACTCCTTCCCTCTCCTCCGGACCAGTGGTGCCTGAGCTGTGGCCTTGCCTCACGGGGTATTCAGACACAAGGAATAGCTTTGTTCCTTTAGGGAAGCTCATTCCTTGCTGTTGGTGTAGCCCTGGACAAAGCACCAGAGAGCCTCAGTCTTCCCTTCTCTCGAGTGGGAGAACAGCGTAGCCTTACAGGGGGCTATAAGTGCTCTCTAAGAAAGGCTCCCAAAAGGGCACTGTGCCACAGAAACAGGCCCACAGCAGTCGCTGCCTCTGCCTGCGTGTCCTCAGGGGACATTGTGCCCTCAGGCATCTTCCAAACCACAGAGCAGACAACCGGGCCCTGTGTGCAAGCAGCCTGCATACTGTCTTCCTCCTAAGTGGCTTGTCAGGGGAGTGAAGACAGAATTACTCAGAAACAAGTGATTCCCCAGCTGCAGTCCCCTCTCTGATAACAAAGGACTTGGCCCAGAGTGGAGGCCAGGCGGGAGTTCTGTGCTGCACAGAGGCTGCTGGGACACCTTGGGTTTGTTTGTAACTAATCTCAAATAACGAAGACCTTTTTCACTCGCAGCAAACCCAAGTCCCTCCGCAACATCTGTGGTAAGACGTGAGGAGCATCTGTGGATGCCGAGGAGAGGGTGGTTTTTCCCCACCAAGTCCAGGGTTACCCTCCAAGTTGTAATCTTATCATATTTAACTGGTTCCACATAAACAGATCTGTGTATATTTTCAGTAGTTTCAGCTGAAACCTGTTAAGAACAGATGTGCAAATGGTTGCCCAGCACTGATCTGTTTAAGTTTATTTTTCCATGAACAGCCTTTTCGCTTTGCCTTTCTTTGCAGGGACAAGAAGAAAAAAGTGGGACTGTCAGTAAAGTGGATATTACACGCTTCAGAGTTTGTAGCCAGTGCTTGTTGCTGGTTTTCAAATAGCTACTTGGCTCGTGATGCTGTGAACACAGAGGGTGCATTTGATCGCAGTGTTTGCTGAGATGTGTAGCTGGGAGGACGGGCTGTAGCTCCATCTCGCCACCGCCTTTCCCTGCCCCGGCTAAAGTCCAACAAGTAAGTTATCCACATCTTTGACCTGTTCAGGTTTTGTTTGTTTGTTTGTTTTTCCAGTTGGAAAAAAGGAGTGGGGGAGCAGTTGTTAAAAGGAACTCCTACAACTCAACAACATCAAAAATCTGATTTGAAAATGGGCAAAGTACTTAAATAGACATTTCTCCAAATATACATATGCAAGTGACCAGCAGGCTTATGAAGATGGCCAATATCACTCAGAATGAGGGAAATGCAAAAGAAAACTACAGTGAGATCCTCCATGAGGATGGCTACTATAAAAACAAAGCAGAGAAGAAATGTCGGTGAGGATGTGGAGAAATTGGGAAATTCATGCACTGTTAATGGGAATGTAAAATGGTGCAGCTGCTGTGGAAAACAGTCTGGTAGTTCCTCAAAAAGTTAAAAATAGAATTACCATATGATCCAGCAATTCCTCTCTGGTTATTAGCCAACAGAATTAAAAGCAAGACCTCAAAGCAATACTTGTTCATAGCAACATTATTCACAACAGCCAAAAGATGGGAACAACCCAATGTCCACCCACAAATGAATGGATAAACAAAATGTGGTCTGCACATACAATGAAATATTATTCAGCCTTAAAAAGGAAGTCAGGGAGAACCAAGATGGCGGCATAAGGTATATACCTGTACGTGCTGCCCCCCACAGCCACATTAAAACTACATCTAAAAGGCAAAACAGCCATTATCCAGAACGAGGGGAAGTTCTACAACTAGAAAGAAAGAAAAAAACGCATTGAGACTGGGTAGAAGGTGCGGAGGCGCCAAGAACAGAGGTATGGAGGTGGGTGAAATGGCGGCACCTGAGTGATTTTCAATCAGAAGGGAGATACAAGCTCCTGACTGTACTGATTTGTTTCCAGTGAGACTCTGGAGACCCAGACTCCTATGGGGAGAAACTGGGCTGTCTGGAATTGGTTTGGAAAGCGAGGGTAGCTTTCTCACAGAGCTGCTCACAGCAATCATTGTTACTGTGGGGGCCTGGGAGTCCCAGACTCGGGGACTCGGGGATGTGGAGATACCTAGATGCTGAGAAGGCTGATAGACAGCCATCACTGTTTGCTTCCCCCTGGTGATTCTCTGAGACCCTGCCCTGCTTGCAGCCTAACCTAACAAACTGCAGCTGGGTCAGAGAGCTCCAAGTTCCAAACCTCAAACAAAGGAGAGAAATCTGTAGATCTCACTGTAGCTCCTGCTGGGTGGACTCACACAGCAGCTGACTTTACACCTCCTTGGAGATCCAGGAGCCAGTGTACCCAGTGGTCAGATACCAGATTTCAACTCCTCACATCCATAAATGACACACTCAGGAGGCAACTCAATGAGCACCAAAGTCCCACTGAAGGAAGTCCTACCCCATAAGGGTGTCTCCTGCACAGCAGTTCTTCCACTATAGACACAGCAGGTCCTCACAGTCAATTGGTCTGGAGGTCATTTCCTCCCAGTGATACCAACAGCAATCAAGGCTTAACTACACAAGACTGTGCACCCAGCCCACAAAGGCATACACCAAGAGTGTCCACCTCAGGTAAATGGGGAGGCTGAGCCACTGGGCCCAAGTGGACACCTACCAAACAAAGGCACTCTACCAACTCAGGAAAGCAGCCAAAATGCAGACACAAAGAAACAGGCCACAAATGAAAGAAAAGGAGGAAAACAAACTACTGGATATAGAGTTCAAAACCACAGTTATAAGTTTACTTAAGAATCTTCTATGAACCTCTGAGGGACTTAGTGAGACCTTCAAGGATCTTAATGAGAATTAAAAAAAAAAAAAAAAGGAAAAGAACCAGTCAGAAATTAAGCATACACTGACTAAAATAAAGAATAATATACAGAGATCCAACAGCAGACTAGAGGATCCCAAGAATCAAGTCGAAGATTTGAAATAAAGAAGCAAAAAACATCCATCCTGAAAAACAAAAAGAAAAAGAATCCAAAAACATGAAGATAGTGTAAGGAGCTTCTGGGAAAACTTCAAACGTACCAACATCCGAATTATAGGGTGCCAGGAGACAGAGAGAGAGCAAGATATTGAAACCTGTTTGAAGAAATAATGACAGAAAACTTCCCCTACTTGAAGAAAGAAATCGACTTACAAGTCCAGGAAGCATAGAGAATCCCAAATAAGAGGAATCCAAAGAGGATACATCAAGACACATCATAATTAAAATGCCAAGGGAAAAAGACAAAGAGAGAACATTAAAAGCAGCAAGAGAAAAACAGTTACCTACAAGGGAGTACCCATATGACTGTTAGCTGATTTCTCAACAGAAACCATGCATGCCAGAAGGGAGTGGCAAGAAACATTCAAAGTGATGAATAGCAAGAACCTACAACCAAGATTACTCTACCCAGCAAAGGTATCATGTAGGATTGATGGTCAGATAAAGAGCTTCACAGACAAGAAAAAGCTAAAGAAGTTCATCACCACCAAACCAGGATTATATGAAATGCTGAAGGGTATTCTTTAGGAAGAGGAAGAAGAAGAAAAAGGTAAAGATAAAAATTATGAACAGCAAATACATATCTATCAACAAATGAATCTAAAAATTAAGTCAATAAAAAATCCGATGAACAGAATAAACTGGTGAATATAATAGAATCAGGGGATAGAAAAGGAGTGGACTGACATTGCTCCTGGTCCGATCGTTGGCTCCGCCCCCTCCTCAGCCTGAGCCCAGCTGGCTGTGCTGGTCCATTGCTCCTGGTCTGATCCCTGACTCCACCCCCTCCTCAGCCTGAGCCCAGCCAGTGTGAGGGGTGCAGGAAGAGACTGGACAAAAATCTTACACCTATGGATGAGGATAGTGGCAGGGGTAAGGGTGGGAACCAGGTGGAGGGGAGCTATGGGGGTAAAAAAATAAAAAAAGAGGAACATCTGCAATAATCTGAACAATATAGATTTATTTAAAAAAAAAAAAAAAAGGAAGGCAGCCTGGCCAGTGTGGCTCAGTGATTGAGCATTGTTGACCTGTGAATCAGGAGGTCGTGGTTTGATTTTCAGTGAAGGCATATGCCCAGGTTGTGAGCTTGATCCCCAGTGTGGGGTGTTCAGGAGACAGCCAATTAATGGTTATCTCTCATCATTAATGTTTCCAACTCTCTCTCCCTGTTCCTTCCTCTCTGAAATCTAATCTAATAAAAGAGTAATATGGAAATTAACTGTTTCTCTGAGACATTTAAGCCACACCCACCAGCCAATCAGAGCAGCTGTATGCAAATTAACCTAGCCAAGATGGAGGCAGGTGTGGCACAGGCAGCAGCAGGCGGCTGAGCTCAGGCTGAGGAGGGGGCAGAGCCAGCGATGGGACCAGGAGCAATGGACCAGCATGGCCGGCTGGGCTGAAGCTGAGGAGGAGGTGGAGCCAGTGATGGGACTCAGAGGCAGTGACCAGCATGGCTGGCTTCGCTCAGGCTGAGGTGGAGGCAGAGACAGCGATCCGATCAGGAGCAGGTGACCAGCATGGCCTGCTGGGCTCAGGCTGAAGAGGGGGTGGAGCCAGCGATCTGACCAGGAGCAACTGACCAGCATGGCTGGCTGGGCTCAGGCTGAAGAGGGAGTGGAGCCAGCGATCAGACCAGGAGCAATGGACCAGCATGGCTGGCTGGGCTCAGGCTGAGGAGGGGGTGGAGTCAGCGATGGGACAGGAGCAATGGACCAGCACGGCCAGCTGGGCTCAGACTGAGGAGGGGGTGGAGCCAGCGATGGGACAGGAGCAATGGACCAGCATGGCTGGCTGGGCTCAGGCTGAGGAGGGGCCAGAGCCAGCGATGGGACCAGGAGCAATGGACCAGCATGGCTGGCTGGGCTCAGGCTGAGGAGAGGGCAGAGCCAGCGATGGGACCAGGAGCAATGGACCAGCATGGCTGGCTGGGCTCAGGCTGAGGAGGGGGTGGAGCAATGGACCAGCATGGCTGGCTGGGCTCAGGCTGAAGAGGGAGT
>PVJC01017533.1:0-32388 GCA_004026665.1 Murina feae | reverse complement strand
ACTAATAGGGCCTGGCATAGAGGAATTCTATTAACTGTTTTACCTACAATTCACATGCTGCCTTTTATTTATCTATTTTTAAATATATTTTTACTGATTTCAGAGGGGAAGGGAGAGGGAAAGATAAAAACATCAATAATGACAGAGAATCATTGCACACCCCCTACTGAGGATCGAGCCTACAACCTGGGCTTGTGCCATGACTGGGAATCGACCTGGTGACTTCTTGGTTCATGGGTCAAATCTCAACCACTGGGCCATGCTGGCCAGGCTACAGGGTGCCTTTTAAAGCCATTAGGTGATACCATAGAACAAGAAAGGAGCCATCTAATGGCCCCGTCTTCGTGACACCTGACAATATTGCCCGTTAACTGTTAACCACTCTGGTTACTAACCATCCCTGATCCTCAAGTTTACCAACTGGTTTCATTCAGTCACTCAATGAACTAACTACACCCGTGCCTGCTGTGAAGGCTGAGATAAACAAGGACGGCTCTTCCCACCGAGAAGGCTTCAATCAAGGACAAGCGACAAGCAGGGCGACCATATGTCTAGGTTTGCCTGGACAGTCCTGCTTAACACCTGCTGCCTCAGCTTAAAGTCAGTGGCACTCCCCGCTTCACTGTCAAAAGCGTCCTGGTTTGGATGATAAGTTATATGTCCACCCTAGTGATAAGACACCTGGACCAAAAAAAAAAAAAAAAAAAAAAAACCCCCACAAAGTTATGATGTAGCAGTACTTACTAGGTTCCACAGCAGTGACACAAACAGGCTGCTGACATTCCCGACAGAATGGAGAGCAGGAAAGACACTTGAAGGAGGCGGCCACTCGGCTGGGCCTCAAAGGTAAGGTGGGGATGCCCTGCACGGGCCATGGTCACCCCAAAGGGAGGATGAAGACGGCTGAGGCTTGGTGAGCTGTCACCCCACTTCCTCCCTGTTTTTCCAGAAAAGAGTGGACTCTACCACATTCAACAGTGAAAACAATACAGGTGGACTGTTTATGGCTCAACGATTTCATGCATTTTACTAGACTATTTGGGGTAGGGATGGAAAATACTGGAAGATTACATGAGTACAAGGCCCCCAAGTGAAAAATTTCCAAGTTAATGAATCATTCATTTCAGCATCGGATGCTTTCACCTGACCAACAACTAGCTGAAGTCGGGCTCAGGGAATTAATTTGAGTGAGAATGGGAGGAGAAGAAATCCCCTTCTCTCCACCCACAAACCCCTGCTGTTTTCTGAGGGAATCTTGAGAGCATAGAGCAATCCTCACAGGATCCCCTCTCCCCCATGCAAGTACAAGAGTATCTTAGGCCTGATTAGACGGGTACAGTCACTGAAGCTCACTAAGAAGGGGGGACCCCGAGGCCCTGCAGGGCTTTGGGATGAGACCCCAGCACTTCACATGTTTAAGTTCCCCGTCCCTCGGGCAGGACTTCTGCTTAGTCAACAGAAGCTGAATTATAAACAATAGTATCTAAATTACAGATAAGAGACAGCTCTGACCTCATGCCTATCAGTCACCCTTTTACTGCCCTTGGGAAGAAGATACCAGTCAAGGAACTTTGGGATCAACTAGAGTGGAATGTTTGCGAAGAAAGGGTTCAGCCCTAACCGGTTTGGCTCAGTGGATAGAGCGTTGGCCCACGGACTGAAGGGTCCTGGGTTCGATTTCGGTCAAGGGCATGTACCTTGGTTGCGGGCACATCCCCAGTAGGGGCTGTACAGGAGGCAGCTGATCGATGTTTCTCTCTCATGGATGTTTCTAACTCTCTATACCTCTCCCTTCCTCTCCGTAAAAAATCAATAAAATATATTTTTTAAAAAAAGGAAAGAAAGGATTCAGGGAGCCCTGGCCAGGTGGCTCAATGGGTTAGAGTGTCGTCCTGATATGCCAAGGTTGTGGGGTTGGTACCCAGTCAGGGCACATACAAGAAGCAACCAATGAATACATAAATAAGTGTAACAACAGAGCAATGTTTCTATCTTTCTCTTAAACCAATTTTTAAAAATGTAAGGGGTTCAGGGAATCAATCAGCCAAGCTCCCTCAATTTACAGATGAGAGGGTTGAGACGTCTCTGGGTCAGGAAGTAAGACCCAGGCCCTTACCTGCCCCCACAACCAATCAGGAGGCTGCATGTGAATCGCGACATTTTGCCCCTTAATAAAATGGAACTTAATATTTTAAAAAGTTGGGTTCACATGCACCTTCCCCTGCATAAAGAAGGTACCCTTCTATTATGACTGAGAAACATCGCATAACCAGGCCAAGAGACTTGCTCCAGGCCCCAAAGGCACTGGAACAGGGGATGATTGAGCCTTGATTTTCAAAATGCCCTGTCAGCCACAGCCATTTAAATCACAGAATTCAATTAAATGTAAGGAACACCAAAATTATACAAGCTTCGTTGTCTTAAACGTGTTCCAACAAACATGGCGTCGCATGGACAGCTGGGATGCAGGGGTTGGGGTGCTGAGTTCACAATGCTAACCAGTCTAGACAGCTCCCCCGAGCCTCTCAGTACAGCGTCGTATCTTCACGGCACTCATTCGTGTCACGTGATCACGGATCATGGCACCTGGAGGGTGTTCCACTCACACAGGGATTCCCTGGGAAGGGACAGACATAGGCATAGGCATAAGGTCTGGCAAGCACCCATTCTGCAGGAGGACCTTTCACAGGTGCCACCTCAACATCTCACTTGCAAGGGTTACAAGTCGGCGTTGTCCCCATTCTGTAAGGGAAGCGGCAGGGCAAAGCTGAACACTGGCCGAGAAACGAAAGGCCAGCGAGGATGCAGCTCAGATGCAAACCTGGTTTGTAGGAGATTAAGAACTAGTTGTTTCAAATGTAACAGAGCTGCTTTTATTTACCCCAATTCATCTTCCACCAGGAGAGACAAATATTCTAAGACCATTTCTGTCCGTTTACTATCAAGATTGTTACAAGGACAACAGCTGAGCCGATGATGAAGGACTGAGCACAGAAATTCAGAACAGCACAGAAATAGCAAAGCCCCAAATTTCTGAAACTCTGCTTTGTAGATTCATGTTAGGTACGGGCCGGGCTTTCGCTGGATACCTGTATCGCCCCCGTATTTCTGCTTCACAGCCTCTGGCACTCACGCCGTAATTCTTCACCTGTGCTCCAAGCTCTCATTTGGCTTGTATCTGCTGGTGTGACCAGGGGCTTTTTCTTTGCTCAGGTTCCAAGTCGGGGAAGTCTTGGCCAAAGGCCCAGCTACTTCTACAGGGACTGAACGGCTGGTTTCTCCCTTTCTACTTCCTGACATCGATTCCACCAAGAACACTCGGATCTTTTTTGTGTCCTTTAGAGAAATCCGATTTTTCTAACTCGGGATGGTCCCGTTAAAAACGTCCAATCTTCCAAAATGTTTGCAAATGGAGACCAGTCACACGTGGCTTATTTCTGGCACCCTGAAAGCAATGTTTTCAAGACAGTTTAAGTTGCCCTGACAAAATCATGACCTGAAAACAGGGAGGGGCAGGTCCTTTGACATCACAGTTCCTGTCCTATCGTGATCACTTTGACGTCACAGTGATTGGTCTATAAAGGCCAACACGGACTGCAAACGCCACACGTGCTTCTCACATCCTTTAATGCATTTAAGATAACAATTAAAATTTCTTACTCATTATGAGGTGCTTTTTTTTAATCCTCACGAGAGGATATTTTTCTATTGATCCTTAGAGAGAGAGAGAGTGGGAGGGAAGGAGAAGGGGAAGGGAGGAAGAAAGGGGAGGGAGGGAGAGCAGAATGGAGGAGAGAGAGGGGAGGAGGCAGAGCAAGAGAGGCAGACAGACTTTGATGTAAGGAAGACACATTGACTGGTTGCCTCCTGCACGTGCCCCAACTGGAGCCAGGGATCAAATCTGCAACCGAGGTACATGCCCTTGACCGAGAATCGAACCCGAGATCCTTCTTGCTGTGGGGGGCCGATGCTCTAACCACTGAGAAACTAGCCGGGGCTGAAGTGCTTTTTAAGACTGACTTCTGGGTCACCCGTGCTTTTTGTTTTGATCTTGCCATTGAGTCCGTGGCGATTTCTTGGGTGAGGAGCACGTGAGACTGACTGGAGCAGGCGAGTCCCCGTCCTCTCCTTTCAAGAAAGCCAGCCAGAGTGGACCGGCTGCTTACAGGTCCTTTTCTCCAGGTGCAGCTTGCCCACGCGTCGCCCATCACTCCCCACTTTCTCCTCCAGTCCTGCTGTCTCACCCCTTCAACTCATGGCTCTTGCTTAACTCTCACAAACTCCCTACCACACAGGGCCCCGAATCTGTTCGTCAGTGACTGTCTCTCCCGGGTTCACGACAGAAAGGAGTGCTTCCCAATCAGCTTCTAACCTCAGCACCAGGCCCTGGGACTGAGAACACACAGGCCCGTTACTTTTCATAAGCCCGTCAGGTGCATATGACTAGGGATAAGCCTCGCTGGGAAAGTCGCTCCGAAAACACAGTGTTTTGCTTTAGCGCACATTTCCCACCCATGACAATCTGTATTTTACTTACTGAACATCTTATAAAACTTTTGGCTTAGGAAGGAAGTCCCCCCCCCCCACCCCCCGCTCAAGTACTACAGTTGCATCTGAATAAAATACCAAAAAAAAAAAAGAGGGCCTCTGTCTAACAGGGAAGACCATGGCGATGCGGGGAGGGTTTCAGGGGCAGACTTGTAGCTTCCACGCTCTTAATTACAAAGCACAAGTACACAAGCAGCCCAGTCATGGTGTGAACACATAACTTAAACATCTCCATTCACACTTGGACTGCTCAGAAAAAAACAGCAGTTACCTGCTTCAAATGCTTTCTGTCCCTAAACAAAAAGAACATGAGCGCTGCATTACTGTCAACACTCAGTTCATAGCAACAATGAAAAATGGAGGCTCGGATAACGTTAAACGCTGCATCATAAATCATTTATGTTAGGCTTTGGCACGCGTTCCGTCCTTCTGCTTAAATAAGGGAGTCTATGGTAGTCGGGGAGTAGGGCACATTCATAAGCCTGTTTTCTCAGTGGATATACATTGAACAAAATCAGGTTTTTTTTGTCAAGGAGAATCGTCTTCGTGTTAGCAAATATTCACAGAGCATTTAGGAGGCCACAGGCCTTGTTCTAGGTACCACGGGGCAGAGAAAGAGTTAATCTCATGGTGGCCGGGGGGGGGGGGGGGAGTAAATGGAACAGTGCCTATGAGAGAAGGGGAATGTAAAATCATCACTAAAGGAATGAATGGACTGGTTAAGAGCATAAATTCTCGGGTCAAATCTAAGATATGCAATTTCCGCTGATGAAATGGGATTAAATGAGATCACGCGTGTAAAGCGCTTAGCCTGTGGCTGGGTCATCCCCGCACACCCTCCGCTTTTTCTGCTTCTGCTGCACTGGGCTGTAAGTAGCCAGCCGACCTGGAAGTCTTTCTCCCCTTCCTCCTCTCCTCTCATGCAGGATGTACTCAGTGCCAAGACTCCATCAGCCCACTGTCTGGCTCAGTACATACTACATATCCAATATAATGCTGAACTTTCGCTGGGGCTCTCCGGAAAGTCTGCCCTCCTCATTCCAGCTGGTCCCCTTCCCAAAAGCTTCAAGAAAACTGCACAATAAAGGCAAGAACCTATTCTAGGGATGTCAGGACGTGAAGATAAACACAGCTTTTAACAGGAGTCCCCTTTTCTTTTCTTCCAATGCTTAGGGTGTAATTGTTTCTTACAAGAGAGTCTTACAGATAGAACACGGGGGAGTCGTGAACACGTATAATGGGAATTGTTGGCCTGGTGGGAGTAGATTTTACATCCTTCACTTAGGATATAGTCTGCAAGTGGGAAAACATTTTAAAGGGCTCACGGAGCCCATGCATGTATAGGAAAGACCACACCGATGGGTCCAAAATTAGATGCTTGCAGAAGACCATGATGGGATGGAAAAGTAGCAACGAGAGAGAGGACACAGAAGTCACTGGCTGAGAGGCTCCACGTTGCATGTGCAGCCGCTCAGGGGTCTCATGCCCTGGGCCCAGCCAAGCAGCACTCAAGGCCTTTCAGCCTTGTAAATAACCATCAACGAAAGCCATAGGGTCACAGATCCCTGAGTGCTTGTTGAAACTTAACTCTCTCTCCTTCTCCCCTTGCTATTTTTCATCGCCTACCCAAAACAAAAGGGAAAGCCAAGCGGTACAACGCAAAGACTATCCCCTACATTCCTTCAGCCAGAAAAAAGGAAACTACTCCAAACTCACTCCTGAATCTCCCTTGGCACTTCACTGAGTCCCCCCCACCCCCACCCCCCACTGTGGAACCACCCACCCACCAGCTCAGTTGTTTCTGGCCCTTGGATTCAACTGGAGGCCACAAGAGCCAAGTCATGGCTTTGCCCAGTTCAGATCAGGAGCACAGCTTTGAGCCTCTCTCCTTAACCGGTGAAAAGATCCTGCAAATACTCGCCATGTAGCCTTCAGACCTGACCCACCCGCTGCTCCCGAACCGCCTGTCAAAGCGGGTCCTTCCTCAGGATCACCCACGCGCCCTGCTGCCGCAAGCAATGTCTAAGAGCTCCTCGCCCACCTCAGGGCTTTGTCCAGCCCACGTCCCCACCTCCCAACTTCTGAGCAGAGCCCCAAGGAAAAGGCCCAAGACCAGGGCCACGCTTGCTAAACACACAGCAGGGGATGGATGATGTGTCAGGGCTACGAGGCAACGATGAGCATTTTTCTCGTTAGCAACTGAGGCGCCATGGAGGACGGATTCCTTCCAGTCCTTCCCTGTCCCGCTGCCATGTACTGAAGAGGCGTTCCAATCAATTAAGGGCGACCATCATTGGATCGATACCATTTCTAACACCCACTCGCCTTCAGCCTGCGTGAAAGGGTCTCTTGGTTGGCTGAATCTGACAGCCATAGGGGAAGCTCTTCCCTCCAAATTCAAATGTTACGAAGAAGTAAAATACATTTAGGGTCTTGGTAACTGAGCCCAGCCGTGTTTGCGCGGAAAGGCGATTCTGCAATGCTGGTCCCATTTCGTGGTGACAGGAGATACTCCCAGTTCTCCATATAAATGGCCTGGTCACACTCTAATTGTCTTTAAAGATGCCCTGGCCATCACGCTGTGACTCCAGTCTAGAGAACATCGCATATAAGGGATGAAACACAGGCTAAACGAGAGACACTGAAGGAACGGCCATGGTTTAGGAGGAGTTAAGTAGTCAGAGGCGACAAGGAACGAATTACTTATTCCAGTTCTCTGAAAGAACTGCAACTAGCTTGCTTAAAGTACTTTGAGTTTACATGCAAGTTTATGCCTACTATAAATATTTCTGTAATCCTTTTCTGTTTCCAACTGCTTGAGAGAAGCCGAAAAAAACCTCTGAAATATTTTTGGTATTGGCCTAGAATGAATTGTTATTATTAGCATTTTGGGACACAATTTATTGAGTTGTCCATCAACATCCTTAAACCTACCTCTTGCGTAATCTGAACACATCATCGGTGTTTCTACTACATAAAACCACTGAGTCACCTTCTCTTTAGATGACAGTGAGCCCTCCAGAATTTCAAGACCCACATGGCCAGCCAGGGATTCTTCAATAAATGAAACGTCAATCCTGTCAATGTTATAGCTACTGAGAGGTCTATGTCATTACATGGTATGATAGCTTCCTAAGGAGACAGGGAAACCAGTTTTCTGTGTATCAAATCCAGTTCTGAACATACTAAGAAACTGTGATTTTTTTTTTAAAGACACCTTCAGCAGATTCCAAAATCATTTATAAATTATGATTTGTGCCCTGGCCAGCATTGCTCAGTTGTTAGAGCGTCAGCCCTCGCACCGAAAGGTTTTGGGTTCAATTCCCAATCAAGGGCACATACCTGAGTTGCAGGTTCAATTCCCGGCCCCAGTTGGGAGGCAACTGATCCATATATCTCTCTCACATCAATGTTTCTCTCTCCCCTCTCTCTCTCTCTCTCTCAAAGTCAATTTTTAAAAAATTTCTTTTTCACTCCTCAGATTGACACAGTCTATATAACTATGGAAATCAAGTAGAAGAACAGGCTTGTTAGTCTGAAAATAAGACACTCTTCGTTGTGGGAGTAGGGCCATTTGGACTTTAATCACTACATGAATCAACCATAATGAGATCTTGAATTTACATGAGCAGAGCAAATGTGCCAACAACGAGTGGAAAATGATTTTAAAAGAACAATCAAGGAGGTACTGGTACGTGTTTTGCATGCCAGCGAGTGAACTGACGAGGGAATGAATAAATGAACTGATGAATGAATGAATGAAGAACTGAATACTGTAGTCCCACAAATTATTAAATTGGCTGTTGCGCTGTAAGGAGCAAAGCAGTTGCTTGTGTTTCTTCTTTTCCTCAGTATTAGGTTAGCTGTATAACAGAATCTATGAGAAAGGAACTGGGTGGACTGAAATGGTTCGCCATCTATTCACTACGACGTGCAAAGAATACTCTAGATACTGCAAGGACAAAAAAAATGAGTCAGGCTCTCACCTCAAAGAACTTACACGTTTTGCTCCCATTAATAAAGAGCATTAGCTGGCCACCTGGTGCCAAAGGTGACATGGATGATTCAATTTCAGTTAAGAGTTCCTTTGCCTTTCTGGGAATAATGTTTAAATTCAGTCTTTTTAAAAAATAAAAAAGAAGAAGAAAAAGAACTCGGCCTAAGCATTAACATTTAAGTCTATTTCACCGAATTTCTGCTTTTCAAACTGCTCAAGAGATGGAATTACAAATTGTAAAATATTAAATAGAGGGCAAAACAAAAGATAATTTGGTTATAACTGTCATATTAATTCGGATTAATAGCATTACACTCTCTATAATTTGCTACCCCTCTATTGGCTAATGAGTTCACCAGAAAGACGGTCTTACCAAGGAACTCGTCTGCAGTCATTCTGCAGTCCACTGGCACTTCCAAGGAACCATTTAGAATCTGGACCAGGTTTCTATTCTGAGCTACTGTGATGCAGACTGCGTCCCCCAAGGCACAGCATTCGGTCGGTCTTTAAATAACAACGTTTACTTTACTGTTAGCTCGTGATAACCATCATCGACCAAGTACACAATGAATCAGACTCCCTCGTTAGAGCCTGAATTTACATGATCTCTTATTTAATAAGCTCTGAGCCCTAGGAGAAAGGTATTTTCCATCTTAGAGATAAGGAAACTCTGATAGGAACAAGTTGGGTGACTTGCAGAGCCAGGATTCAACCCCATTTAATCCCAAAGCTCTGCAGCCAGTCTCCCTTCCTCAGTTACACAGAATCAGGGATATATGCTTTCTATAAGGGTCATAATACATACTAAATGTAAGTTTTATTTATTATTATTATTATCATTATTATTATTTGAGATTTGTTTGTTTATACCTCTGCTACCTCTCCAATCAAGACAGATCAAGGCTGACTTGGCAATAAAAAATACAATGGCAATAAAACAGAAAGCTGAATGCAAGACAGCTGGTCCAGACACAAGCGTGAGACCACAGTTCCTTTGGTGCCCCCTCCTACCTGCCGCAGCACCCCCACCTGTGCAGCACCCTCCCTCTCTTTCCACCAATCCCTCTCCCCTGACTCAGAGCCGCACTCAGGAGCTATATGACATGTGACCTACAGAGCTGTTAGTTGGAAACTCTCACCTCCTTCCAACACTGTCCCCTTGAAACTCCCTTTACGAAAGAAAAGACTCTACACTCAAAAAAAGTCATTTTAAGGGATACTTTGATTATCCAATCATCCATTTCCACCTGTTTGGTAAGCCTTGTTCACTTTAAAAACATCCATCTATGTGACATTTCATTATACAAATACGTAATGTGGCTCCCTTTTTAAAAAACTGGACAATGTAGAAAATCAGAGAAAATGATGAAGAAAATCAGTCATCATCCACCATCTCATCACGTATCACCATCACTGTTCGGGTTTTACCTACGGATTTTACCTCGTCACTGTCATCATAGTGTGAATATCATCTAACTAACATAAGTGGCAGAGTATTTTCATGAGCATTTTTCCATATTTGCCCTAAGCAGTGATTTTAAACACTTTAACAGTCAACTACTTGAATATACAGTACTACGACAGGCATGGAAATACGGAACAGACTGAGAAATCTCAGAGGGAAGGAGCGGGTGGGGACCAGGAAGAGATTAACCAAAGAGCTTATATGCATGTGTGCATTACCCATGGACACAGACAGTAGGGTAGCAAAGGCCGGGGGCAGGCCAGGAACTGGGTGGAAGGAGACCAGGGGGAAGGAAGGGGAATGGGGGGACATCTCCAATACTCGCAACAATAAAGATTTAAAAAAGACTATACAGTACTAATCCTCACTGAACCATTTCCCCCAAAACTGGACATAAAGGATGTTTCCCACTTCTTGCTGTTATAAACAAACCAGCAATGGACACGTGTTTTGTGCAAAAAGCTTCCATATTTCAGATTACTTCCTAAGGGTTGATTCTCAGAAGCTGGAGCCCATCATAGGATGACTCTCGAGTCAAAATGAAGATGGCCGTGATGATGGTGAGAAAATATTTCAGACATACACGAAAGTTCAGAGAATGCTGTAATGAACACTGTGCCCTCGCCACGGGCTGAAAGTTAATGTTGCGAATTCAAAGGCTGGGGAGCAAAAGCAGAGAATGCGAGGAATCCCATCACCAGTAGACAAGCAGCTGCAATACTTAACTCAAAAAAAAAAAATCCTAGAAATTTACTAGTCAAATCGACAGGCAACAGAGGAGTCTCACCACCTCCTTTTCGTTAGCACTTTCTGGGTTTTCATTAGCACAGACAGCAGGCTTTTGATAGATCTGGGTCGGCTGCCTGCTTATCATTGAATTAGAATGATCTCCGTTTTAATGAAGCCCTTTCTACATATGTAAGCTGGGGGGGGGGGGGAGTGTTCAATGAGAATTTGACCTGTAGGAATTTGGAGAATGTTGTTAATTAGCAAATACCATAAAATGTGCTTATTTCAAATTAATCTTTCAGAAAATTACCACTTGCCAAAGATCATTTCCATTTTCACTGTCTTCTCCCCTCTGGCAACGAGGGTTCATAATGGGTTTGGTAAAACATAAGCATATATGAGAAAGAAAGCAGCCTGGAAGTTATGATGCTGAAAATAAGTAGAATATAGCCAGCACCGGCAATAACAATAAAATTATGTCTCCCCTGACTACACTGGAAGATATAAAGAAATATCACAAAAAGACAAAAGCATAAAGGAAAATTAAATCTCTGCTTAATCATCCTTTTCCAGAGGAAAAAAAATAATAATAAGTACTTTATTTATTTATGTGCAAGGCAATGTCATTTTTGTAATAGCTACGGGACGCATTACTATTACCCTGATGCTTCTGGGCCGGAGAAATAGGATTAGCGGCCTAAGAGGGAAGAGCTTAAACTGATTAGTCAGGGAGGCAGTCCTAGGGCAAACAAGCAGGAGACAGGAACCAACCCCCCTACTTCTGGGAGTTTAGACTGTGATCTACAGGGAGCAGATTTTTTATCTTCCATTTTCAAAACAGACGACAGAGGTCGGACTCAGATGGGCTTGAAACACGGCGTGCATCCTACAGAGCAGTTTCAGGATGTCCCCATGCATCTGTGCGTTCATTGGCTCAACCAGCCATGTTTATGACGCAACTACCATGGTAAGCACAGTGCAGACAGTGACGCGAGACCCAGAGCCCACATGCAGGGAGCAGGGCTAATATAACTGATGAATGAATCTGCCTAATGAGAACTTATATGACACAGAATGGAATGCCTCTAACTTGAACCCCGGCGGGTTGGGTTGGAAGTTATCTTAGAGATCACTGTAGCCACCCTCTTTCATTTTGCAAAACAAAACCATGACGTCCAGAGGTGTGTATGGATTAACTCAAGAACACAATTAACTCAAGAATACGAGGGAATGTTCATGTCCACAATCCCTGCCAAGAGCTCTTCCCACAGAACGGACAACACACATTTATTTTAAAGGACTCAATGCCAGCAACCTAAGAAATGTTCAAGAGGGGACATTTTCAAAGGTACTAACTAATGCAAGCAAAGTAGTAAGGAGCTTCTTTCTATTGTATATTCTAACTCACCACAGTGAAAAGGCAACTCTTATTTACAAAAAGAAAAGTCCCCAGGAACTGAGGATGCTCAGAGGCCTGGAGTGAGGTCCTGGCATCTGTTCCCAAGGTTCCGGAAGCAGCCCACCGAGGCCACCAAACTCAAAGCAAGCCACGGAAACCCCGCACCACTGCGAGTCCTGCCTTTCCGAGTATTTCCCAAGGTCTTTCTGCTAGGACTCCTCAGAGTGTTTTCAGAACAGACTGCGTTTCTGAATCAAATGAGTCTGTTGTATCTGCTGTGACAAGGAGGGCATACCAGCATCACCACTGAGCAAACAGCCCAAATAGGAGGTTACCAGGAGCAATTAGCAAAATAAATAAAGATTATGATTCAAGTGAGCCACCGAACACGGTTAAGCTTCACCAAAATGTGCAGAAAAATCTGCCTGTGCTGCACTTAATGGAAGGGATTTCCAATGTCAAATCTAGGACACACCCCTTCAACCAGGGGATGTTATTAGTTTAATACAATCAAAGCTACCCAGCTGTTGAATGGTTCTCTTCAGAGCCTGGCATAACAACGAAAGTATCTTCGCTGCAACCAGTGTAAAGTTAGTTGACAATGAACAATAATCTTTGAAAGATTAAACTGTCTAACTCGTTATTAAAAACATTACTGAACGGTCGGTCATATCTAAGAAACATTTCCGAACCATAAAGTTGGCTGAGAAAATTCTTTTGTCTGAGAGAAAAACTCAACAATGCCCTTCATACCATTCTCCACCACTTCCCTTCTTCCTAACCCTTTAAAACAACACAACGCATAAAACAGAAATTAAAAAAAAAAAAACAACAACAACCCACAAACTTGAGATGTTCTATTCTTTCCTACCATTCTTTCCCTTTCATTCGCTCTGGAGTTGTTCATGGAAACTCTACCACTTCGATAGAATGTCTGTGTCCACAATCCTATGGCAGAGATGGTCTGCAATGCCTTGCCCAGCTCTGAAAACGCCATCTCACGCACAGGGACCGGTCTCCAGGCAGGCGCTGTGTTTCCCAAAAGAAGCAGTGGGAAAGAATCGGGGCGGGGGGGGAATAGAGGTGCTGTCAGACCCTGTGGCCTGCTCCCGGGGTGCAGTCCTGCTGACTATTTCCAGACTCCTGAGATAGCTCCTGGCGCTGGCATCTCCCTCCAGCCCTCTAAGCTACATTTATTCCCCAGACTCCTCCTGCCTGGGCAGAATGCATGGGATTGGGGTGGGCACCCGACCAGGCTCTCTCCCAGGAATTTAAACTGAGACTTGTATCTGCTTGCACTTGTACCCTCAGGATCTGACTTGGCCATTTTGGGCCCTCTGAGCAGGGAAGTGGAGAAAGCACGGCTGTTCTCCTATAGAGGAATGAAACCAGTCCAGGGAGGGACGTGAAGTGGGTCCCAGGGGGCCTCAGGTTGAAAGGGCCTCGGGTCCCCATGCAGATCCCGGTTCTAAGACACCATGTAGCTGGGCAGCATGTCCCGTCCCTGCCCCTGTTAAAGTGCCCTGTGGGTCCTTATATAAATCCTACTTTTATGTCTTAAACTGGTTTCAGTAGGCATTTGTTTTTTTGTAACTAGTAAAGTGTAGCCATATGTTTAATCATTTAAAAGCCCACATCTAATATTTCTTGAGCAGCACGTACTAAAATATAATTGTGTCCAATTTCAAAATATATTTTATAGTTTCCCCATAGCCCTTTCTAAAACACAGCCGCATGGGTAGAAGGAAGTTTAAGTAAGTACTAATAGTCTCCTTGTCCTAAGGGATGAGATGTTAAAATCTAAAGACCTTGGGTGAAAGGTTTTTCTTTCAAGTCTTCAAATTCAGAAAGAGTCTCACAGACTTAAAACACAGACCAAAGGAATTGCTATAATGTTGAGAAAGCTCGTTCAAGGCTCAGAAGCAAGAGGTACCCAAACTGTGCTGTGGGCTAGGTAATGTACACACTCTAACCATCACTGCCTCTGTCCTGTTAGAGGGCATGCGTCTACAATCGGAAGGAGAAATAAAACCAGAGTCGCGCTGATTGTCCATGGTTTTCCAATAAATTTGGAAAATTTGGCCGATAAATTTGGCTGTACTTATTCCATCCATTCAACAGACCATCACTGCATATACACCCCCACCATGTACCAGGCTCAGTACCATGTAGTGGGGAGAACAGATTCTGTCCACACAGTTTCTTCCATCAATCATTCACACTTTAGTTAGAAAGAGAGACAATGAATACACAAGTGGTTTGTGACAAGGGAAGAAGAGAAACACAGTCTATTGCAGGAGTGCAGAGAAAACAAGCTCTATGTAGCTTCACACCTTGGGAGGGAGGGAGCCAGAACAAACAGGCCTCAGGTTTCAGTGAGGCCTGTGAACCTGCTATAAATTCTCATTTAACCGCAGTGACTATCAAGGCCTGGCCTCAACACCAATGCTCAAGCCTTCCCAAGGCGGAAAATAACCAAATTTTAAATATTTTTACTTTATTTCATGTTTCTCTTTCAGGAAGGAGGCGACGAATTTGTCACCCCCTATAATCAACCCCTCCCTGTCTCTTAAAGGTTCACAAATACCCACCCCAGGGAGCCCAGCTTCCTGCCTGGGTGTGCCCTGGGCTGGACGGATCACTCCATCGGCCACCCACGTGGCTGTGCCTCTGGCCGTGCCTCTCCTGAGCCCTCCCTCTCAGATTAGAAATCCATCTAAGTTTTCCCCGGCACCGCTTCACACATGTGAAAAGCCAGTCCACGGAGGAAAATAAAAAGTACGGTTATCACAAGCGTGTCCCCTCGTTGGTAAGTGGGCTGAGCTGTAAGCAGACGCCTGCCAGCACCTGAAAGGCCATAGCTCCGAGGACATTGGCCAGAGCTTTAGTTACAATATCTTTTTTCACTGCCCCTCAGGTGCGCGGCCTCCCCCCTCCGTCCCCCACACCCATCTACCAGCCCCTCGGATGGACTTCTCTTTAACCTCTGTAACTAAAGAACCTGATAGGGCCATGTGATAAGGGGCTGGTGGCCTAAAAACCCCAAGTTTCCAATTCCAGCAGCTATGGCTCACTTTTCATGTTTCACACACAGGAGACATTCACCAAAATAAGCAGCAGCGGAGGCAGCCAGGGAGATACCTAACACTCAATCAAAGCTGCGCAAGGGAGGAGAGCATGAGAGGTCTGGGGGAAGCGGGCCACGTGTTTTGCTGCCGGAGGAATGAATTTAGGGTTTTGTGCGCAGTCAGCAGCCCACAGGAGGTGCGAGAACATGGCCGCCGGACAGCCGGGAGGCCCCGGAAAACCCTCTCTGCCCTGCCAAAGTCCACCACGTGGGCGAGCCCTTCGCAGCCAAACGGGTAGAAAAGGGTGATTCATTTCTTCCACCCCTCGGGCCAGGAGAAAAAAATCAAACACGGGAAGAGAGGGGACACAAAGGATGTGACAACTTATTTGCAAAGCTCTGCACAGCCCTGTCCTCATTACGGCTGGTTTACACTGCAGCGTGTTCTGCGAGCTCCTGGGTCCCCACCCTGTTCCCCGAGGCGTTCACAGCACCCCGGAGGCACAGGTGCCTTCAGAAACCCAGCCTCTGCCCGAATTTTAATTTTTCTCCCTTTTAAAATACAGATCTCGAGAGAAAAACCATAGTCTCACGTTTTCAATGGCAGGCAGAAATAAAAATATTTGCTCTAGACCTGCTGCCACAGGTGTAAAATAATTTCTTTCTATTGGACGACTCTCCAATATGCACAGGAAGAGGGTCACAGCTGCCCCGCTTGATGGTGATCCTTAGGAGAGCGACCTCAGCTTTCCGCTTTTGTTCAGCCTCCGGTGCAGCTTGAACGCTTCGTAAGAGAAATTACTTGAGCTCTTAAGACAAAGGCTTTATGAAAATTCTCAACCCGGCGCTAGATTCACTCTCAGTTAAATGCTACACTGAAAGTTTGCACAGCCCAGCCTGTGTGGCTCAGCGATTGAGCATTGACCTATGAACCAGGAGGTCACAGTTTCATTCGCGGTCAGGGCACATGCCCGAGTTGTGGGCTCCACCCTGGGTAGGGAGCAAGCAGGAGACAACCGATCGATGATTCTCTCTCATTACTGTTTCTCTCTCTCCCTCTTCCTTGCCCTCTGAAATCAATAAAAACTAAATAAATAAAGCAAGTTTGCACAAAGTATCTATTTTGGAGACCTGTCATTTTTAACTCTGTATAGTCTCCACTGCTTTTTGACCAAGCAGCTGACTAAAGCCAAGAGTCATTTCCAGCGCCATTATCCACATGGGGACGATTCATTTGTTCACTACTCCTAACTTCAGGCTGCCCCCCTGCTCTGCTATCCAACCTGCTCCTGGGTCCAATGTCCAGAACCCGCTGATATAGGCTAAGGGTATGCAAACCAATTTTAATACACACGGAAGCAAAACGAGGTAGTGGTGGTGAATGCCTCGGAATGCATTCCTCCAAGATAAATACGAATTTTGAGTTATGTGTTGTTCTGGACAACTGGTGCCACAATTCCAATTTGTCGAGTATGAATTTCAATGGGCTATTCCCAAACTTTTAATGGCTGTTCAAAGCCTGCTCCTCAGACCTCCCAGGGTCAGCGTGATGACACTACTTTCCTGATAACGCCAAGTCATTGTCTGCCTGAAGGTGGGAGAATGATGCTGATAAAACCACCGGCGACTTAGCAAGAACCAAGGCAGCAGCAGCATTCTGCACAGCATGACATGCATCCCACTGTGAAATCCCAGGTCTGTGTTTTGTTTTTGTTTTTTAAATTTATTTTAGAGAGAGGAAGGTTGGGAGAGAGAGAAACGAGAGAAAGACAGAGAGAGAGAGGGCGAGAGAGAGACATCAATGCAAGAGAGGAACACTGACAGTTTGCCTCCTATTCGCGCCTCGACCAGGAATCAAACTAAAAACCTGGGCATGTGCCCTGACTGGGAACTGAACCCACCACCCTTTGGTGAACAGTACGACACTCCAATGAACGGAGCTGTGCAGGCAAGGCTTGCTATTTGTTTAAAGCCAGTTTCATGTTTAAGAATGCCTTGAGCCCTGACCGGTTTGGCTCAGTGGAGAGAGCATCAGCCTGCGGACTGAAAGGTCCCAGGTTCGATTCCGGTCAAGGGCATATACCTTGATTGCAGGCACATCCCCAGTAGGGGGTGTGCAAGAGGCAGCTGATGGATGTTTCTCTCTCATCGATGTTTCTAGCTCTCTATCCCTCTCCCTTCCTCTCTGTAAAAAAATCAATAAAATATATATTTTTTTTAAAAAGAATGTCTTGAGGGTGCACTGATTCTATGTTAATATCCTGTGTGACGCAGCGCACTTGGGCTGCACTGCGAGCACGGGGCTGTCTCGCCTGCTCTTCCCACGGAGCCCCATTTTTATTTGAAAGAACTACAAACCAGGGTTATCCAGACGAGGCTATTTGGCAGATCCTTTCTTGCAAATGAATGAAGTGAGAGCCTGTCACGCGGTGGAAAATGACTGGCAGTATTTACTGCCAATGACAAAATTCAAGTTTCTGAGTGAAAAACAGAACTTTGGAAAACCTGTACCAGCCATGCGCTTGACAGCTTCCTAATACTTAAAGGTCTTGCTTTTTTATGAGATTGATGCTGATCTTATCAACTGACTTTTTGATGTTGTATAATGAAGCAGGTCAACGTTCAGAAGACCTGTGGGGCTAAATGAAATGGTGTTTTCCAAACAAAGAACGAGGTCACACAGGCATGTGGCAGAGGCACTCCAGACAGACCTATGGACACAGACGTGGTTTCATAGTCTAACTCAGCTTTCAACGCTCAACTTGCCAACTATCGCTATCAAAGAAGAATGCCTCCAAGCATCTGAAAAGGCTATGAAAATACTACTCCAGTCCTGGCTGCTGTGGCTAAGTGGTCAGAGTGTCAACCTGCACACTGAAGGGTCTCGGGTTCAATTCCCCTTCAAGGGCATGCACTTGGGTTGCAGAGTTGATTCCTGGTCCTGGGTGTCCTGGGTCAGGGTGCATGTGGGAGGCAACCAATAGTTGTCTCTCCCTCACAGTGATGTCTCTCTCCTCTCTCCCTCCCATCCACTCTCTAAAAATATAAAAATAAAAATAAATGGAAAAATATCCTCAGGTGAAGACTAAAAAGTAATTTTTTAGTACTGTTCCCTCTTCTCATTACATCATCTGTGTTAGATATAAACTTCAACCAAAGCAACATATCATAACTGACGGAAAGCGAAGCCAGCTGAGTCCAACAGTGTTGTATTCGAGCCAGACATCAGATTTTCAATACCACTCTAAACTGTGTTTTTAAAAATACCCTTTTTCATGAAATTATGTCATTTATGTTAATATGTAAAGGGTTTATTACTGTTTACTTTGATATAAAGTTAATTAATAAATCCTTCTTAAATTTCCTTTTTAATAAGGTAAATATTGGTAGATAGTATCTCCGTAAACAAAAGCTCTTTAAAGTCCTGAATAATTTTTTAGTATAAAGGGGTCCTGAGAACTAAAAGTTTAAGAGCGACAGCATTAATATAATTTACATTTAAAAAATCAAAATGTAAGTTTTTATTTAATATTTTCAAATTTAAAGATGGGTTTCTGGTATGGTAGAAAATCAGGTATATTTCTAAAAAGCTTGATTTTCAAGCATACTTTGTGATCTCTTAGGGTCTATAGCTTATAGGCAAAAAAAAAAAAATCTTATCTTCTACTGTCATTCATTCAGTCATCCATGATATACTTATTGGATACTTTCTACACAACACTAGCAATTCAGCAACTCTGCCCTCATGGAGTTTATATTCTGGCGGCACTCATCCACCTATCTCTACATTTGCATTCATTCGATAGAATTACCGAACCATCTGTTATATGCCAAACAGTACACTTGGCCATCTTCTCAGAACCAAAGTATTGATGGACTTCACTGCACTTTTCATCAGGGCACTGAATACTTTTCAAATATTCTCAATTTCTGCTCGTTTCCACATTTCCTTGGTGTTAAGAAATTTCTTCACCCTCAATCTGAAGGCCATTGCTATATTCATGTGTCCTGTCCACAATTTCAGGATAAAAATTCAGTTTCACGATAAGAGGAAGAGGTTTGTTGACAATCGGAAAAGCTGGTACATTCACCCACCCCTGCCGTTCACCTTCTCCCCTTTTCCTGGCTGAAGGACTGGTCCCCTGGCCCTGAGCTCAGGGAGAACCAGCTTTCAGTACTTAAAGGGGGACGTAGAGAATGCCTGGGAGGGCTAAGAGAAATGGTGGCTGCCCCCAGACTGCATGGATATCCTTATAAAACTAATCGGGCAAGCGATGGCATATGTAAACACTATTCTGAACATCATTAAAGCAAGATTCCAGAGAAAACCAAAAGATAATTGTCCATTAGTTACACAGGCTGAACATAAATGACTCCTTTAGAAATCCAACTTCCTAACAAGGTTTTTAATTCAAATAACAACAACAAACATCACCACCACGTACTTTAAAAACTAGCTAAAAACTGGACTGGGAGCTAAGGATGGTCACAACGAAATAAATTTGAAACTGAATTGGGAGGTAACAGCGACATAAATTTCAAATATGTAGCATGAGTATAATAATTCTGTGAATCTGAATAATTTTGTTTTTTTCCAAAGCAAGATAGGATATATCAGTTGTTAAGAAAACCCAGCTATAGAGAATAAGAATGGGTATTTTGTTTACAAATTAGAAAAGCAAAGGGGCTTTGACCGGTTTGGCTCAGTGGATAGAGCGTCGACCTGCAGACTCAAGGGTTCCAGGTTCGATTCCGGTCAAGGGAAGAAAAAAAAAGAAAAGCAAAAGGGGTAATTTTTTACTCTGGGCATTACACAAAAAAGGCTTGATCAAACTACAGTATGCTTATTCATGCTTTCAGCGAAGATCTGAGTACAAAGCGGCAGCCAAGATCTAAGAACAGGCAGTGCCTTCTACCAGCCAACGGGACTTGTCTGTGAATTGCAAAGCCGCGAGCTTCTGGAGTCATATAGACTGAATTCAAATGCCGCTTCTGCCACGTATTACCTACCAGTTACTTATATGTTGTCTACACCTCAGTTTCCTCACATGCGAAATGGGAATGCCGATACTAATCTCACAGGGATAACGACATAAATCGCCCATCACAGGGATAGGCTAATCATTGCTAGCTGTTTCTATTCTAAAGGCTAAGCGATGGACTCAAAAAATATAAAAATAAGGCAGAAGTGATAAGCATAATAACTGCTAACAACAGTAAGAGGGGGAGAGATCCCTGGTCTCAGGTGATCAGGGAAAAGCAGTTCAAATTCCCTGTGACCAGGCTGAGCAGGAAATTCCCATTTGTCAGTATTGTTTCTTGTGCTTCACTAGCCCATGACAAGTATTTACTGAATGGTAACTGTGATGAAACCTACTTAGTGGTTCTTAACCTTTCTTGAGTCGGGTGCTCCCAGAGAGTCTGATGAAAGACAGGGAAGGAACTTCTCCCCAGAAAATGCTGCTGACAACCACTCCAAGTTCCAGAGGGAGGGGTCCCCAAAAGCTCATTCACGGGCTATCGATTCTGAAAGGAAGCCGAAGGTCACCTGGTCCGGTGTCGTGAGTCAGGTGTACCAACATCAAGGTTGTCTTGCATCACTGATGCCTCATTCTCAGGGCCTGGCACCGACATCCATTTTATTGTGCAAACTCAGAGCCTAGGAGTCACCCCGGACACTCCCTCTCTCACGCCCCCTTCTGCAACCAATCTTCTAATAGGTCTTGTTCATTTCTCTTATGTCCACCTCCTCTGTCCAAGGCCACTGTCAGCCGTGGGCAGGATGGCATCAGTCATACCACAACGAGTCCACTCGCATTCCCTCTGGTCTCTGTGTGGCAGGCCGGGTGAAGTTCTAAAAGGCATCATATCAAAACCATCTTTCCCCACCTCACACCCACTTAAACAAACAACGGGAAAGCTTTCATTGAAAGGAAACCATACCAGTCTATGAGTGGGGTCACACCCTGGAATGGGTTGGGAGCAGAGGGAAGAGAGTGAGGTGGAAAAAAATTAAACATGGCAGAGAAGAGATGAATGAAACACCAAAAATATCAACAGGCCTTATTCTTAGCTACTTTGGAGACTTAGGCTGGATGTGTAACATAGCCAATGTGCAGTATAGTAACCAATATTCCCTCCCACGTCCCCTCTTCTCTAATTTTAGAAATTAAAAAAAAAATAAAAAATAATAACTCTTCACATCCCTAACACCCAAAATTATCTACTTGTAAGGTCTTGGCATATTTGCACAATTTTTAAATATTTTTAAAAGAATTTATGCAGAGTAAAAAGACAAATGCAAAATTAGATCAATTCAAGCGCCAACAGACAGAAATAATATCATCAATATTAGGCAAAAGCCATTCTAGGCATCTTTTCACATAAATGGATGGATGAATGAGGACACGGGTGGACAGAAATAATTTTATGAAAATGGGATCACAGTCGACATGCTATTTCATTTGTGATATATTAAATTTAAATATGCTCGCCTGTAACAAAACAGAATTTAAGACAAAGGAATGAATATATATATAAAGAGAGAGAGAGAAACTGGAGTACTTTTTTAAATAATTTGCTTCTATTTTAGGCAGAATTGGTTGACTCTATTTTGAAAGATGTGGCTACCAGAATGCTAATACTTCCTCTCATTTTTTTTCTCTCTGCCTACATATTTTTATTTGGTTACAAACCTAGAGACTGTAAAAAAAAAAAAAAGATGTAATTTTCACATTCTGTCCTGTTCCCATAAATTCCTTAATTGTTTGGCATTGGTTCCACCTACATTTATTTAATTAGGTTCAGATGCTCACCCTGCCTCCTACAGTATCTCTATCTCTGAATTCCTCGTCTTGATGCACGGCTTGGACTTGGATGGATTTCAGCATCCTTTTAAATGTAGGGTCACACTGCTGTACCCCGAGTGTCTGTGGAGAGTAGGTGCTCTGAAAACATTTGCTGGATGGTGTAATTTATAACACAGTATATAAAGAGTTTTTTCTATTAAACCAGATATATTCTATCTGATGGCACCTCTAAGGTAATTCAAAATCTTGAACTCCTTGTATAAGAGCTGTAAGAAATTAATTGACTAAAAATAATTATCACAATTGTATAAGCTGCCTTCCTGTTGGAGACTTCTAATAATCCACTGCAATAAACTGGAGGTGGCTATTTTATATAAATGTTTAGGGCAACATGCACAAAAGATGTGTGGTTTTTTTTTTTTTCATATAAGAGAAAAACTAACATTCAGAAGACAACCAGGTCAAGTGCAATTTCAAATTCCAAGTTGCTATCACACTGTGCTAGGATCGTCCTGGCACGGTCAAATATCTAGTTAATTATTTGTGACTGATTGCCATTTATAACTCACGTCATCAGAACAGTTCCTTAGTTATAACCACTCCTCAAAAACTCATGAGGCTGCTTATAAAGTGCTTTAAAAAAAAAAAAGCCTTCCAAACATCTTTCAAGGCAAGATATTCAAAATTAACAAGCGGACGCAATGCAAGTCACCAGCACACACTTTGGCACAGCATGCTTCCCTCAATTCTGCACCTGTACAAGGAGACTTCACACAAAACAAAAGACATTACTTTTTTTAAAAAAAAATCCTTAACACCTATCCATTTGCACCTTAGAGGTTAAACGCAGAAGAAGTGGCCGCGATCTGATGGGACGAACCTGAACGTGAAGAACTCACGTAACATTTACTGCCAGCAAACAGCATCACAGGGAGGAGACCAGGAGTCGTGCCATATTTCCCTAAATATCTATATCATAACGAAGGGACCTGGCAACCTTTTGGAGTCAGGGGTCTGAGACCAGCAAAAAGCAAAGACTCGGCGATGTGTCATGAGGTGGGGGTTGCTGTTCTTTTTAGTCTCTTGCCCTCCCCTTCAAAAAAAAAAAATAAATAAAAATAAAAAATGTACCAAGATGCATGCACGTGACTTTCCAGATCTAGAAGAAGTCACCTGTCCCTCTTGCAGGCACAAGGACATAGGCCCCCCTGCCCTGCTCTCCTCTGACCCCCACAGAACTAGCCGTGGGCTGCTCCCACTGCTGGCATGCGCCCTGTTAGCAGGAGCTCGCCCTGAGTTCCTCCTCGCAGGCCCTACAGGCTGCGACGGGCTCCCCTCCCCGCTGGCAGAAGGACTGCTCTGGCCAGCGCTCACAGTTGCTCTGTCAGTGACGAATAGGAATGGCTTCTTAAATAAGGGATTTCTGCGATACCCCGATTCCGACAGGCCCTGCCTGCTCAGACCAGAGGTGCCGCCTAATTATGACATTTTTCTTTGCTCTCCCTTGAACATTTTCAATATCCAAACATTTATGCTCTAATTTTTCTCCCCGAACAGTTATGTTCTCTCTCCCTTCCTTAAAGAAACGAAGGAGGCACAAGTTACCCATGGGCCAAACTCGTCTGTCGGGAAAACAGTGTTTGCGTGTCAGAAGTGCCAAGTCGCGGCTAGAGAGCTTCCGGACTGTTCCCAGGCTAAGCCGCGCTGAGGCCTCGTGCTGACAAACCACATCGGACACTCTGACACCGGCAGGGATCCCCCAGTGCCTGCCGAAGGTCAACCACCCACCCAACGGCGGCGCTCCCTGAGGCCTTGGAAATCGTTTTCCATTATGAGCTTGTCTTCAAGCAGAAGTCCCTGGCTGTGGTCTGCGCGGCTGTCGGATGCAAACATTACATGGTGTGCAGTTTGTTCCGAAGGCTTCGATGTCCTTTTTATCTGTTCCCCCAAAGAATTTACTGCAGTAAGAAGATGAAGGCGCGTGTAACCCAGAACGAATCCACACCATTTTCACACACACACACACACACACACACACACACACACACACACACACCCGAAAACGGTCCTCCTGTTAAGCCTGGAATAAATCAAGTACACATCAGATGTTAAGGCTTACTTTAGCTCATGCAACCCAAGTTCTAATTCCGACCGTGCACTTTCACCTCTGGGGAAAGCATTGGGAAAGCTGATTAAGCAGCATGCATTTGTATCAGAGCCGGCAGATTTCAAGATGGGCTCTTCCTATTGGGTGGTGTTGTTGCTTTCCAGTTGGAGGACCTCCGCTAACATCCGGCCATTTCCATAAAACATTTCTGTCCTTTCGGGTGGCCTTCAGAGGCAAGCCGCCACCCTCTGCTCGGCAACTGGAGAAATCAGATAGGGTCTGGGGTGAATGCAGCAAAGGAAGCAGCTTCTATTTAAAGGTCTTTGGGGAGAGAGGAGGGAGGCAAAGAAAAACAACAGATTCTGGAGTTTACAGTCCTTTCAAGTGCTCCCGAATGGCTGTCATATTTCTTTAGATCCAAGTTCCCCTAACACAGTCATGACAAAACAATATTAGGTAGTTAAAATGAACAGTAGGATAGAAACCGCCTTTACAGAAATGGCTTTTCAATAACTCGAGGAAAACTGTAGGAGTCATGTAAGAAATTGTTTTAGCGTAACACTAAAATTAAAAGTAAGCTAGCTTCAAAGTGGTCTGTAAAAAGAAGAAGAAAAACCTTGTCCTGGCTGGGTAGCTCAGTTGGTTAGAGCTTTGTTGCCGGTATGCCAAGGTTTCGGGGTTTGATCCCTGGTCAGGGCACATACAAGAATCAACCAGTGCACGCATAAATAAGTGGAACAAATCGATGTCCTTCCCTCCTTGCCTCCCTTCCTCCTTCTATCTCGCTCTCCCCCACTTCCTCTCTCTGAAATCAATAAATTAAAAATTTTAAAAAAAGCAACATCCCTGAGTTAATGAGAGGACTGTTGGTGCAAGTATAAGCTTAAGAAATGTGGGTTTTACAAAAGAATCCATTTTCCTCTTAAGCCTCTCAGTTTTCGGAAGGAAGGAAGGAAGGAAGGAAGGAAGGAAGGAAGGAAGGAAGGAAGGAAGGAAGGAAAGAAAGAAAGAAAGAAAGAAAGAAAGAAAGAAAGAAAGAAAGAAAGAAAGAAAGAAAGAAAGAAAGAAAGAAAGAAAGAAAGATTCAATACTATGACAAAGGAACAGGGCCACAATGCCAGCTCAGAGGCAGTGATGTAAGCAGCGCATTCTCATGACACCCTGGAAGGTGACAATGCAGGTCTGAGTGCTAAGAGTCAGCTTCAGCATCCAGCCACCCCTTGTTCCCGTTGATACTATAACAGTAACCATTTAACTTGCGCCTATTCCACTCCCCGTAGCGGGGGAGGTATCAGAATCAAAACGCTCACCCACCTCCACCCCAGCCTATCTACTTCTCCTCTAAAGACATACACCCATCTCCTCCAATAAGTAGCTGGGGAATGCCAGCCAGACACACCAAAGCCTGTTTTTGCACTGCAGCAATTAACATCTTACAAAGCTAAACCTCAAACACAGCCAGGCGAGTGGGCCTAGGGTGACGAGTGGCCACAAGAATGTCCTCTTCGTTTCCTTGTACTACCTTGAGGGTCAGGAAGCATGTTTCCGAGTGGAGCAGCAATACTCCTGGTGAGTGTCTATGGCTATCTACAGCCCCTTTTACCATAAATAGTTTGTGTCCGTGGCTCTGAGGAACAGCTGTATGAAACTTCTGCCAGGAAGAGCCAATTAAAATTGCAAAAACAGCTTATTTGTCCATTCCACAAAATATGCTTTCCCCCCTCCTTCCTCCCCGCTGTAACCGCCTCAGAACACTCTCGGTGCCCAGATGCAGCTGCACAGTGTTGGTTCATTTATATTTTAAAAATCCAGTCTTGAACATTAACCCCCAGACCCCGTGTTTAAAATGCCTGGGTGAAGATGGGGGTGGAGGGGAAGGGGATGGGATGTCCTTAGCATACTAAATTTGCTTGTTTAATAGTTGCGTCATGAAAAGCATCCTAGAAGTCAGAAAAACCAGTGCAAGGAACACCTCCAGCCCCAGCAGGTGCTCCTGCCGCCAGCCTTTGCCTCCTCGAGACAACAATTTAGTGAAGCACCATTAGGTACTTATGCTAATATGCAGAGCGTGGCTCACGGCCAAGGTGGGGGCTCGGCACAGGAAGGCCCAACAGCCGGTCCTCAAAACTGGACTGAAGTCTCCAGTGCAGAGCCAGGCAGAGAGGGAAAGTGACGCGTTGGGTGAGAGACCAGGGAAAGTCTATGTTTTCTGGGGATTGTGACAGACAGACCTGGCAGCCTCAGGCGGTGCCAACTCCCAATGCTCCCTGAACAGAAGAAAGATGACGTGTGAGGCTAGGTTACCCCAGAATACCCCTGGACACCTTCCTGGAGGAATCCACAGGGTTCACATGATCTCACCGAGTATAAGTCACCTATCAAAAGTGAAAAATTCCAGTCAAGATAAAAAAAGTCCAGGCTAATATATATATATATATATACACACACACACACACACACACACACACACACACACACACACACTAGTGGCCCAGTGCACGAAATTCGTGCATGGGGGGGTTGTCCCTCAGCCCAGCCTGCACCCTCTCTAATCTGGGGCACCTCGGGGGATGTCCCACAGGGATAGGGCCTAAACCGGCAGTAAACATCTCTCTTGAAATCTGGGACTGCTGGCTTCTAACCATTCACCTGCCTGCCTGCTTGACTGCCCCTAACCACTCTGCCTGCCAGCCTGCTCTCCTCCAACTGTCCCCCCCCGCCAGTCTGATCACTCCCAACCTATCCCTACTGATGGCCTACTCACCCCCAAGTGGCCCCCCCTGCTGGCCTGCTCACCCCCAATGGCCTTCCTCCACTGGCCTGATCACCCACAACTGCCCTCCCCTCTTGGCCCCTAACCGCCTCTACCTCAGCCCTGCCACCATGGCTTTGTCTAGAAGAACATCTGGAAGGTCTCTTGGAACGTCTCCCAGTCTAATTAGCATATTACCCTTTTATTAGTATAGATACACACACACACAAATACATAACTTATACATTTTAGCAACAAGAGTTTAAAGAGTGACTCCTGACTTCTGGATTCATGGGCCAATGCAAAACTGGTTGATTCATCACGGGCTAAAGCTTCAGCATTTAGGATTTCTTCAAGAATTCCACTGAATCAAGCTGTTAGCACTCCCACTCAAAAGGTCAATGCCAAGCCTTATTTATCTAACACGAAGCATAAAGGGGCATTAGAAAAAGAGGAGGTTTCGTTACCAGTCCGGCCAGGTTTCCACCGCAGCTCCACCACCAACAATGGCTCTTTGAACTTCGGGCAAGTGACTCGCCTCGTGGAGACTGGGCTCCCTAGTTTGTGATGTGGGCGACACTGACAGTGTTGAGGCCCGAGAGAGCATGGAAGGGTGCTTGGCCGGTGGCTTGTACTTTTGCCTCCACTCCCTCACCTGCCATCCTTTCCAAGCCCTCAGACAACTCAGGGTCTCCGGGGCAGTGGGGAGTGAGGGGTAGGCAGGGGGCCCTCCCCATCCCCTAACTCTTCCCTGCCCTCCACCATCTTTACTTGGACTCTGTAGAGGAAGTGACAATAATGAGCTACTCTCATTAAACAGATCCTTACAAACATAAAGGAGACACGGGCATCAGCAGAGGCGCTCCTAGGAAGTCGGAATAAATGCTGAACTCTCTGGTTCTGTGCAGGGATCCAGCTGGGACCTGGCATGTCCCAGAACGAGTATGTTCTGGCCCAGATCAGAGCCGGGGCGTGGGGAGGGGAGGTAGAGGGAGTGGGGGAGGCTCGAGCAGTCCAGAGGTGAAGAGGGTGCTGACCTCGCCCCAGCGCACAGAGGCAGGCCTGAGATTTGGGGAAGGACAGTCCCCTCCTCTGGACTCTCTTCTATGCCAGGTCCTTCCTGCCACACAGACAGTCATAAAAAAATCACATGCAAAAGCCATGGGGAGAGGAGGAATAAACCAAAGAACGATGCAAAAATTAAAGCATAGGTGTCCCCAAAAACTGTATACACACTCTGAGTAATTATTAAAGAAAGAAACATCAATTGAGCTATCAGCTGTTAAAGTGTGTACACAGTTAGGGGGGAAGACCCTGTATATATGAGTGGCAAAAGAGTAACAATTTATTATATAAACGATACTTGAAAATTAACCAGAAAAAAAAAGGGGGGGGGAATGAGTGAATAGGGGAAAAAAAGCAAAATATAATGAGTAGCCAAATCCTAACAAAAATAAATATATACAAAATCTAAATATAGTTATGAAGATGCGGTTCATTTTTCTTCAACACTGAAAATAAAGTTGAAAGCTTTATTAAATAGTATAGTTCTGTACTGTATGAAGTGATCAGAATAAAGTCACCGACTGTAAACTTAAAAAAGATCTAAATATAAAAATATGTCAATATATAAGTAGACATCAATATGTAAGTGGACATATATGGTCAGTTTGACTTGCACCTTCTTCGGAAACATCACTTCTCTTCTGGGCTCCATTTCACCCCCCGGACACTCCTATGCACCCTTCAGTTACAGAGGAGACTGTCTCTTGCAACTGGGTTAAGAGCCAGTAATATTTTTGTTTCCATGTCGGGCTTACGTCTCATATGACGGCACCTTTCAATTTTATTCTTAATTGTTTAAGTGCCGCTTCCGCTAGACTGTAAGCACAGAAAGAAAACCGTAAGGTGCATAAATCTTATTCATAGTATGTCCTGTTTGGTAGTATGCCCGAAGAAAGGGCTGGGCGCCTTGGAGGGACTCACATTCACCCAGTGAATGAAGCACTCCCTGGGTTTCAGGCACAATTAATGAAAGGGGGACGGCTACGTAAAGTCACTAGCAAGCAAATGGATGTAAGCGAAAACAATGATGACAAGCCATTGTTCGGCTTAACAGGCAATGTGCTTTCCGTGATAATATATAGTGTCTGGAAAGATAAGATGGAATGAGCACTTGGCTGAAATGGGATTTAATAACCCTTCTGAAGGCAAGACGATGATAAGGATCCAGGGTCTTGAAAAGGCTCAGACCGCCCTGGCCGGTGCCGCTCGGTGCTCAATGGTTAGAGTGCCGGCCCGCTCACCGAAGGGCTGAGGGTGGAACGGAACCGGGCTGCCTTTATCAACAGCATCTTAAACGTGCCCCCTTGTGAGCTCATGGAGTTGCTCCAGGGGTTCAAAATATGGAACAGTTACTAACACAGACAAAATTCTTAGGAAGAAGGAACAGAAATAAACAATCTGTCTGAGAGTAGAAGGAACGTGCAAGCAGCCCCCTGCCTCCTTCCTTCCTCCCAGGATCCCCACAGTCGGAGTTCGCTAATCCTACCACTACCAGCCTCAGCCCCACACACAGATGAGTCCCAAATCGTGTGCCCTGTTGGCTGTTTTAAACTCCATCTCAACTTATACATACAATTCTGTAATCTAGCTAATGTCTGAGTGCATGAACCTCCAAATACCCCTTTTCCTGCAATCTCCCTGAGACCCTTTTAACAAAAATACTTGAAAATGGAGTTGAGTCTCTAATAGAATATTCGAGCTTAATAAAATCTCTTCCAAACACCGACAAATGTTTGCTTGCCTGCTGATCCGTTTTATCTTTTCTGATACGATGAGTAGGTATTACAGCTCTGTGACTAAAACAAATAATAATAATAATTCAGCGATCCCCCTACTGATGCATACAAATGTCCTGGCTGAGTAAACACAGGCCAGGGGCAATGGTTAGGGTTGATGCCTCCCTGAGTCACATCCAAATTAATGATCTGAGAACGGCTTATCTTCCCAGCTGTTTCCTTCTGTATTAATACCCAAGAGACAAGCAGAGAGAAGGTCGAATGAGATCAGCTCAGTAAAAACTGGATGTAGCCCTGGCCAGGTTGGTTCAATGGATAGAACGTTGGACTGAGGACTGAAGGGTCGCTTGTCGGTTTGATTCTGGTCAAGGGCATGTGCCTCAGTTGCAGGCTGGATCCCGGGCTCCATGTGAGGCGCAACCAGTCATTGCGTCTCTCTCAAATCAATGTTTCTCTCTCTGTCGCTCACCTCCCTCCCTTCCACTCTCTAAAAATCAATGGGGGAATATCCTTGGTGAGGATTAACAAAACAAACTAAGGAACTAGGTGTTGAATGCAAAAAAAGTTTAAAAATAACTCAGTTTTGTCCCTTTCTGAAGGCTGAAAGCAGGGTGGGGATTTTTACCCTGATTGGTTGATAGCGATGGACATTCCCAGGAAGCCAGAACCTTACTTAACAGCAGTGCTGGGGAAGCTAGAACTATCCCAACAAACAACCGGATGCATTTCATTGAACAGTCCTCATACTGTCCAGGGCATTATTGCCCAGGGAGTTATTGTCCCCATTTCCCTTCCTCTTCGCCCCATGACAAAGCTCCAACCCATCAGCCCATGAACACAACTCCTGTCCTGAAACTTCCCCCTGCCTACCGCACCAGGTCTGCTTCTTCCCTCTGCTTTCCTCTACAATAGCCCTGGTTTGGTTCCTACCTCGTTGACCCCTTCCCCACTCCTCTCTTCTGCAGGCTCATTCTTACCCACACAGCCAATGAATGTCAGGGTTCTGCCACGACAGGAGGGCATAGACCCCATCATCCTTTTACCCCGAGCCCTCTCTCAAGCACGCTGATCCTTACCAGTCAATCAATCCTGACTGTGAGCAGATACCTCTCAGACGGCCCACCCTCTTACATCCAGTGCCACATCCAGCTGGCAGTCCCCGTTCCCCACTCTGGAGACCTCAGTCACCTCTCACTCAACAGATTCAAAGCCAAGTGCTCTTTCCCAAAACCTACTGTCCTTCCTCTAGCTTGCTACCCAACAGTGAAGGGCTCCACCCTCCTGCTCTTGGACCTGCCTCTCCCCTTCCTCATCCAATTACCAACTCCAGCTGCTTTCCCCTCCTCAGTAGCCCCTGGATTTGTCAACATCTCTCTTCCACCAGGCCCTCTAGGTTTCAGGCACCAAATCTCTCACTAGAATGAGGACCAGCCTCCCAGCAGGCTGCCCCGGGCACTCCTGCCCACTCCTAATTAGTTCTCCGAGTACCAGCAGGCATGATCCCTTCCAAGGAAATCCTAATCAGGCTACGCCTTCCTGAAAGCCTTTCCATGGATAAAGGAGGAATCTTCAACGTGGTCTAAGGCCTGCAAGGTGGCCCCTGCCTTCCTCTCCAGCCCTGCTCTCCTCATCCCAGGAACAGGGCTGTGTCCCTTCCTAGATCACACAGCCTTTGTCCTTTGTCCTATGTCCGTGCAGGCTCCCTTGCCCGGAGGTAACATCTATTCACCCTCCAGAGCTCCTTCAGATGTTGCTTCCTTAGGTGAGATTTCCCTGACCCCCAGACTAAGTTAGGCCTCCTTGTTCCCCACAGCCAGAGACCTGAAGCCCTTTCCTTTCCAATTCCTTAAGCAGCCTATCATTGCTGGTCCACATGATTACTGGATCAGTGGCTGGGTCCGTTACTGGAGGGATTATGGCATAAACAGTCTCAGTTTGGCTTATTTATAGCTCTAGCACTAGACACCAGGCCTGGCATATATAGCTATCATATATATATATATATATATATATATATATATATATATATATCTCTAAACTAATAAAAGCGAAATATTAAAATTAACCATTTCTTCGGGACGGCCTAAGCCACGCCCACCAGCCAATCAGAGTGACTGTATGCAAATTAGCCCAGCCAAGATGGTGGAGGCCGCAGCCCTGGGCTCCGCCATCTTGGGAGAGTGGGTCCTGGGAAGGTATCTGGGGCCCTGGGCCGCCAGATGCCTTCCCCGGAGGAGAAGCTATGGGGAAGCGGGGACCAGCCGGTCGGGACCCCGCAAGCCCCCTGCCAGGAGGCCGATTGGGACCCAACGGTCCCGGGGCAAGCGGACCCCGCAAGCCCCCTGGCGGGAGGAAGATCGGGACCCGAACAGCCTCCCGGGGCAAGCGGGACCCCGCAAGCCCCCTGGCGGGAGGAAGATCGGGACCCGAACGGCCTCCCGGGGCAAGCGGGACCCCGCAAGCCCCCTGGCGGGAGGAAGATCGGGACCCGAACAGCCTCCTGGGGCAAGCGGGACCCCGCAAGCCCCCTGCCAGGAGGCTGATCGCAGCCCGAACGGCCTCCCGGGGCAAGCGGGACCCCGCAAGCCCACTGGCGGGAGGAAGATCGGGACCCGAAGGGCCTCCCGTGGCAAGCAGGACCCCGGAAGCCCCCTGCCAGGAGGCCGATTGCAGCCCGAACGGCCTCCCGGGGCAAGCGGGACCCCGCAAGCCCC
>PVJC01017532.1:0-32399 GCA_004026665.1 Murina feae | reverse complement strand
CCTGGGTCCTGCGCTGCCCCGCCCTGCAGCCGCTCTGTGCACTCGGGAGGTCCCTCAGCCCGGCCTGTGCCCTCTCGCAGTCTGGGACCCCTCGGGGGATGCCCACCTGCTGGCGTGCCTGACCAGCCTGGGTGAGGGGCTTTAAAGCTGCCCACAGCTCCCATTGCCCAAAGTCCCAGCAAGGCTGGCTGGATGCAGATTTCCAGAGTTTTTTCTCCTATAATTGATACTGTTCCTTGAAGGCCTGGGGTAATTGATACACTGTTCCTTTAAGGCGGCCTTCTAACTACTAACGAAGCCTCTGCTTCACCTCGCAGGGTCTATAATGAAATAATTGTTACTTTTACTGGTTAGGCCGGAGCTGCTCTTTCCTTCAGCTCCGGAGGATTCTATGATTGTTACAATGTTTCAAAAAGCTGTGTTTCGCTAGAGGCAGTGTAATCGGAGCTGAGCTGAGGGACGCAGCTTCACTTTCGCTTCTGCTGCAATGGAAAGGGCTGTTTACTCAGGTCCGGGAGTGGCGGCCGCCATGTTGGCTGGGCTAATTTGCATACAGCCGCTCTGATTGGCTGGTGGGCGTGGCTTACCCTGTCTCGGAGAAACGGTTAATTTTAATATTTCGCTTTTATTAGTTTAGATAAACACCTGTACACAAATATTCTTAGTGGCTTTATTCATAATAATCCCAAACTGGAAGCAAGGCAAATATCCTGTAGTGTGTGAATGGTTAAATATACTGTGGTACATTCTCACTGTGGAAAACTACTTAGAAATAAAAATGGGTAAAATATTGATACACACAGATACTAAATTTCAAGGGAATAATACTAGGTGAAAAAAATCATTGTCAAAAGTATTACATACATAAAAATAATTTTATTTTTAAACTAGTCTCGAAATGACAAAATTACACAGACAGAAAACACAGCAGTGATTGCCAGTTGTTAGGGTGGGGGGTTGTGTATCATATGGTTAGAACACTGGACCGTTGTGGCAGTAGAAGAGTTTTATATCTTGACTGTGGTGGTTGTTATATGAATCGGTACATGTGACAAAATTGCAGAGAAGTGTACACACACATAAATTTGAGTTCATGCACTGCCAGTGCCATTTAGATAAGGTCTGCAACTCAACGAATGCCCATTTTCTGGTTTTGAGATTGTTTGAAAGTTATGGAAGATACTGCTATTGTGGGCAACTGTATGATGGGTACACTGGACCTCTCTTTTGCAACTTCCCTTAAATGTGTGATTATTTCAAAATAAATAGCTAAAATTTAATTTTTAAAAAGAAAAAATTGAAGCATTTAGAAATAAATTCAACAATAATTATACAAGCTCATAACAATATTGTATTGTATTGATGGTCAGAAAACAATGCCTAAATAATAGAAAGTATACTACCATGTTTAGAGAGAAGTTTCAATGTCATTCCAAAAAAGCGAATTCTTGTAATTAATCTGTCATTTCAATGGCATTTCTATTTGATTACTAACAAGCCTTTTAATGAAACTCAATGTAATGAAAAATTTAAATGGAAAATATAAATAGTTATAATATATACATATTATAAAGTTGATAATACCTAGATATATTGTGGTGGTCAATATATATATTTTCTTTAGGTGGTACACCTGAAACTAATATGTTATATGTCAATGATATCTCAATTAAGAAAACAGTTATTAAAAAACTATAGTAATTATAGCCAGAGTTCATGTTTAGAAAAATATTAATGGTACAGAATAGAGAAAGTAGAAAGAAAACTTAGAAACTTAAGTGGCATGCTGGAAACTGACTGTTTTCACCAACCTTGGTTGCTCTGAAAGGTCAGAGCTATGCACCTATTGTTTAAGCTGAAACATTGTTAATTACAGCAAATCCCCACCTGTTAATGACATGTAAATTCTTGCTTGGAATTTTCCTGCCTAAGGATATGGCTGTTTATTCCAGAGACTCAATAAAAGGCTGGTGAGGCCCAGGCACCAGTGGGCAGTTATCCCCACTAGAGGTAGGCTACCGCCTGGACCCCAGTTTCCAAATTGATTCTCTTCTACTCTCTCTCTCTCTTCATTTTGTGTGCGGCCTCCTCCAGAACTCAAACCCTGAACAGGAACCCTGAACCACGCTGGATATGTAAGGGGCTTCCACAGTGACATTATCAAATATTGGAAAAAAGACAGGCTATTCAATCAAGGGTATCAAGCCAACCAGTTATTCATATGGAAAAAGATAAAATAAGGTACCTTCCATACACCATTCATTAATAAAGTCCAGATTGATTAGTGACTGAAATATGAAGAACAAAACTATAAAAACTGTTACAAAAATGGTTAAAAAAACACACAACAAAATATCCTATTACACATGATTTGAGGAAGTTTCCTAAAGAAACATTGACTAGTACAAAAGTAAAGATCAATAAATTTGATTACATTCAAATTTAAAATTTCTGTTTGGCAAAAATAAGTAAAGTACAAATGGGAATAAATATTGCAATACATATGAACAAACAAACAAACAACCAAGGATTACTACCTGGAATTGATACAGAAATCCTATAAATAGAAAGAAAATAAAGTCAATAGAAAAAAAATGGCAATTTACAATAAAGAAATAAAAACATATTAGCATCTATTTAATCTCAGTGGTAGGTCTATGGCTAACTGCTACTTTATATTTATCTATTTGAAACATTTAATAACATGAAATAATTTTGAAAGAAACAAAACAAGCAAGCAAGAGGAGATCTGCTGGTAGCAATTTTGTAAGTAACGACCTGTACCTTTCCCATAGCAGTCTTATTTTATCCTTCAGTCTCCTAAGCAGCAATCTGGAGCATGAAATGCACCTCAGTAAGGATTCAATGGGGGATGGAGGTGGTGACAAGTCTTCTAAGTGACAGGTTGGGGAGTGACATCTCGCAAACAAGCCTCCTCAGTTGTGTGTGCACCCCAGGGCCAGGCAGCTGGGATGTTTCTGTGATTTTAAACAGAAGCCAACTTGGAAACATTGTAAAAGCAGTTCCCTCTGGTTGGATAACATATTCAGGAGTGCTCACACCTGCCTGCTCAGGTCTTTTCCTTGTGGGCTTGTGAAGGTCAGCAGGACGGCAGGTACAGCCCATCTCCTCACACCCTTGACAGCTTGGAAAAACATGCCAAGTGTGGCCGTCAACATTTTCTTTAAACCACTGCTGAGTCTTGACACAAATGAAATATTTTTCTTCTCCTGAGCAATTACTCATGGGCAAAAAAAGAATCCTATATAAAATGATTAAGTTCCCAAATAATTTCCAGATCATTTGTGAACCTGGGTCCTAGTTGCCTTTTTTTCTTCCTAAATTCTTATTCTTTCCACTGCCTATTTCCATTCCCAAGCAACAAACAGGAACTTGATCATAGAATAATTTCTCCTTGACCACATGAAGTAATATTTGTAGCTCTGCCTTTTGGTCTGTCAGTTTATGAAGATCTGTGGATTAATTGAGCCTTTGTGGTCCCACTTATGGAAAAAAGATGACAATTTACAATAAAGAAATAAAAACATATTTCTTTATATTATGAACACAGTTGCTGTCAATGAGGGTTTAAAAATTACTTATTACTAGATAGAGGAATTATGTATTATTATGAGGCTAATTACAACCCTAAAGAAAAACATCATGGCAAACAGATTGGAACGTATCCTGGAGTATAATAAAAGAAATTTTCATAGGAAAAGCAATTTGCCTTTGATAAATAACATTGAATATTCTAGACAATCTTGTTAAAAGAACCTGGGAAGATTAAATCTAAAGAAAATTAGTAAAGTCATGGTTGATGCAATCTCTGGAAACAGACCACCTGGCCTCGAATGCAGTTGCAGTATTTACTTGTTACACTATATTGACCAATCGCCACGACTCTGTGCTTCAGTTTCCTCACTGGGTTGTTGGGAGGCTAATAAGTGAGTTAACTTAATGAAGTCCTTAGATCAGTGCCTGGTACGTAGATGTTGTGATGGTCTATCTGATGTGTCCATCTGAATAGGCTATATAGTTGGCCAGCTATTCAACCAAAACCTACTCTATGTGTTGTTGTAAGGGGCCTTGATAATATGATTAAAGGCCACACTGAGTGATTTTAAGTAAGGGAGCTCGTCTGGCAGGCCAGATTCAATCAGTATAGGCCTTAAAAGCAGAACTGAGGTTTCCCTAAAGAAGAAATTCTAACTGTGGGATTTTAACTTCTGGGCATGCCCAAGAGTCCCCGCCTGCCTTTCTGCTCAGCATGCACTATGGATATCAGACATACCTAGCAAACCTCACAATTACACAATATTCTGATTCCTCACAATAAATATCTTCTACTGGTTTTGTTTCTCTTATTGAAGCCTTACTGATGTGTGTATACAGCACTGTAACATAAAGTACTAAAAGAAAAAAAAAGTCATGATTGTTTTAGGTTTGAGGTTTACTTGTGTTGAGAGAAGAGATAGGAAGACATAAAGCTTGCTCAGCAGTTCAGGACTAGGGAAGTACATAAAAAATATTTGAAGGGCAAAGCGTTCCTGGAAGCTGAGAAACATAGATAAAAATTCCTAAATTCTTATTCCTTTACAGGACCCGGGAATGAGCACCTACCTCCCCAAGTCAGTGCTGGCCTCACCTGGACCACTTTCCCACAACAGAGGTCCTCTGGTTATGGGGGGCTGTTCCTCACAGAATCCTCAGGAGGCTTTTCGTGACTAAAAAAAAGTGGTCCAGTTTGCTACAAATTAAAGTGTCCAGCCCTTCAGCCCCATTTGACATAACTGATTTAATTGCAAAGGCTTTACCCTTTCAGGGGAGAAATTCCACCTTATTTCCTCATGTAGACATCTTATGATGTGTGGATGGCCAGGGATCACAGTTAATGTGGGGCTCCATCTGTTAGGGTGTGTTCAACTATTTGAACTTTGAAAATAAATCATCTTTGTATCCACCAGGGTATTTGAAAGAATGTACTCTGTAAGTAAAGACAATCCTTCCAATATGGGGCCATTTTCTAAGTTGTTCAAATGTGAGAGAATGGAAGTAAGGCTTGGCAGCTAGTTTAAATTCACTTCGCTCTGTGTGTGTGTGGGGAGGTGGGGGGTGGAGCCCAGACAGTAGGATTCTGTTCTCTGTCAACCATTACTTTATTTCCTTCCCCTTGTTTTTTTGTTTTCTTTTTTTGTACTTGCTCAGCATTTCTTTATATTAATGTATTTTCCCACCTAATTGCAGTTGCTGACAATTGACTCAATACAATACCTCCACAGCGGGCAAGGAGAGAGACAAGATGTACTCTTGGGGTTTTCTCAGGCCTACACTTCTATTTGTGCAAATGGATTAGAGAGGTACATACATATTTTCTCCTTTGTGCCTGTATTTTTTATATTGTTAAACTACTTCTTTGAATAAAGAGATTGAATGATAATAAAGTAGTAAATATGACAATGCATGGTGCGGTAGATTACACCATAAATAAGGCAAACGGACAATTGTTTACATGAATTTTTGATAGCAATCCTTGGCCAAGTGATAAAATCAGCCTACCCTTTTGAAACCCATCTTCTCTACTCTTCTAACCTCCCAAACTCTCTCAACTATTAACACTATACCCCCAGACATGATTAGAGATGAGTAGCTACACGGAGTTTATGCAATAATGTAGATTAATCACTCTGAGCTTGGGAAAAGCATTTTAAAGCCTTTCTTTGACTGTGTAAAGAGTTTTCATACATTAGTGTAAGAGTGTGGAGCAAGGAGGTCATGGGAAGGGAAGCCCTTTATTTCTCAGTCCAGGGATATTATAGACAACCCCTTGGCTACAGCAGCTATACTGAGCTGGAGAGAGTGCTGAAAGCAGACTTGGAAGGCATGGATTCAAGTCATGACTTGCTCCACAATAAATGTGTGCCTCTGAGTAATCTATTTACCCCCTGAACTTCAGGTTCATGGCCTGAGAAATAGGGGTCATAGTACCTATTCTTAGAGTTGTTTCGAAATATTAAGATGATCACTGACTTGCACATCCTTTGTAAGTTGCAAGCTCTCTGTAAATGGAAAGACTTATATTCTCTCTCATAAACACAATGGCATCTCCTCTCAGTTCCCTCAGTTCAGGCTTCCAGCCAAGAGCACTCTATCCAAAGGGCTAGAAATCATAAGAGCTCATACTTTTTGAGTCCTTACTAAGTGCCAGACACTGTTCTTTAGTTGAGTAATTCAATCAATACAACAACCTTACCAGGTAGGTACTTTTAATATCACCAAAGAAGGAAAATGAAACACTGAAAGATTAAGTAACTCACCCACATCTGCACAGATAGTAAGTGATGGGGCTGGGATTTGAATCCAAATGGACTGGTTTGGGAACAGAGTTATAACAACTCCACTCTACAATAATGAGTATAAAACTTGCATAATGAGAACTTCTCTATGAATTAAGAATAGTCAATGTTTTTCTGTAGAACATAAGAGAAGCCAATAAGGAGTCTCAATAAATAACTAAGGAAAAAAGTCACTTGGAAAATATGTTGGACATAGATAAAGTAAGCAAGACTGTGTGTGCTGAGGATGGACAGGAAAGGATGGAAGGACCAAGATAGCAATAAATATGTATGAGGTCTTAAATCAGCCACCCGTGGATGACACTCATTCTGACCCCAAATGCCTGAGAAGTACAGATACATTATAGCTGCTCATCAGGCTAATTGGCAAGGTATTGCCATTGGCCAGATGGACCTGCTCTGTGTCTTTTGGAAAGTGCAAGTATGTGTTGGCTCTAGGAATCTTCCATCCATTGAGCCCCTTGGCTCAGATCTGTGCTCTACTCCTTCAGCTACATCCACAGGGAAGGCTGATGTGATAGAGAGTCAGGAGATAGGAACATTGCATACCCAGGCAGGTGTCTCTTCTGTCTCACTTGCATACTACCCTGAGGTTATTAGCACCCAATTTCTTCCTCTTGTTATTACTGTATGTTTTATATTGATTAAATAACTTAGTCTATGAGCCTCTCTGTTCTGTGGCCTTGGGAACAGCATACAAGTTGATGTACTTGGAGGTTACTTGGAAGATCATTTTCCACTGGGCAATCTACATTTCACCCTAGTCAGCGATTTTAAACTCTTCCATAAAAAAGCCTCTATCCAGTTACTAGTAAGTAACGAAAGTCATATTTAATTTTTTATAACTTTCCTTGTGGAGGTAATGATTTTTTATATTTATTGCATATGTGAGGTTTCAGGACAAGCTGAGCAGCTTGCGTGTACCATCTCATTTAATTCTTGCAAAGATCCATTAGCTGGTTAGCGTTATCATCTAGATTTTGAACAGAAGACTTGAAAAAATTTAAGTAAAGAGAATTCAAATTAGTTAAGTATTATTAATAGTCAATAATTACATTATATAGTTATTAAATTGTTGAGTAGAGATTCAAACCTAACTCTGACTCTTGAATTGCCCATTTTATCATTTAGTAGAATTAATAGACCTCACTTCCCCAAATCAAGTGCACATTTAAAGGAAAAGATAATTAAGGGAACCCACAAATTAAAATGACAGCCTTTGATAATCAATGGTTGACAGCACACATGTACTTATCTGAGCATTTGAAAAATAACTTATATGTAAGAGCCTAGGAAGAAAATAAACTTTAAATATCTATGTGAAAACACTTAAAAATCAGTACATTCACATGCTAAATACTAAAAGCAATAACCTCTGTAGACTAACATGAGAGGCAATGAAAAGAGACTTTCAATTTTTATTTTTGCAACTCTGTAGCATTGGAATTTTATATGCCTATATAATTTGATGTCATTTCAAAAACAATAAACAGGAGGAAAGAAATATTGTTTACATCTCCAAATATAAGTAATGCTGGTGAAGAGAGCAAATTTACCTTGATATTAATGAAACATCCGCTTCTGAGCCCCTCCCAGACCCTTCACTGAATGTTTTATATAAGTTTCCAGCATCACAAAACATGTATTTCCTTATGCAAGGATAGGTGGTAAGAGAGAAATGCTAAAATATAAAAAATTAAGTTAAAGTATCATGTTTAATATCACCATCAAATATTGCTATGAGACAAAGTGTTAGCCCATTTATAAGCAATCTACTCTAATTATAGAGTAATATGGAAATTAACCATCTCTCCGAGATGCCTAAGCCACACCCAGCAGCCAAGCCACACCCACCAGCCAATCAGAGCAGCTGTATGCAAATTAACCCAGCCAAGATGGAGGCTGGCAGCCATAGAGCAAGCAGCAGCGGGTATGGCTCGGGCGGTGGCGGGCAGGTGGGTGGCAACGGGGGCAGGGCGGGCAGCAGGGGACAGCATGAACCTGTGTGACCTGGACAAGGTCCCAAGAACCTGGAGTTCTTCGAGCTGCTGGGGCTAGACTACGGGGCTGGCTCTGAGGAGGACGTCTTGCTCCCCGTGGAGCCTCTGGATGGGTTCCCTGTCCACCGCCCTGAGGGGGCCCTGAGATGGAGCCCGGGCTCTTTGAGCCGCCAGTGGCGATGGGGGAAACCTACTGTACCCTGAGCCTTGGAGCGCCCCTGGCTGCCCTGCGACCAAGAAGCCGTCCCTGGTGGCCCACCGCGGTGGCTTGACCAAGCCCTTGCGCCTCCTGCACCCCACTGTGGTGAACTCCCTGGCAGGGACGACAGGCCGGGCCCCTTGGCCTCTTTCAGGCCCTTCTTCTCAGACTGCGTCCTGCTGCTGCCACTGCCATCCCCCGCCAGGTGTCCTACGATCTGTGGATGGCCTACAGGCACATCGCTTACTGTAGCCTCTGGAGACCCAATGGGGTTTGGGAAGGGGACCTGGGAGAGGAGGGAACACCCTGAGACTGATGAGACATACCCTCCCTCTCGTGAGAGACTGCTGTGGACACTCCAGGTCTCTCCCCAGACAAAAGGACAATGGGAAAATGCATGTGGAGATGAAACCCATGGGGTGAAGGTCCCCACTGCGGGGCTTGGCCAGCCTGCAAACAGCCATCAGCCCCTCACCCAGGCTGGCCAGGCACACCAGCAGGTGGACATCCCCTGAGGGGTCCCAAACTATGAGAGGGTGTAATATGCTAATTGGACTGAACAGCTGAATGACCTCCCAGATGTCATTCCAGACATCCTTCTGGATGAAGTTATGGCTGCAGGGGCAGAGGCAGAGGCAGTTAGGAGTGATCAGGCAGGCAGGCAGGACTGGGCCTAAATCAGCAGTTGGATATCCCTTGAGGGGTCCCAGATTGCTAGAAGGTGCAGGCCAGCTTGAGGGAACCTCCCCCCCCAAAATTTCATGCACCAGGCCTCTAGTTTTAAATAATGGTAAATAACATTTAAAATAATTTAAACATAATTTTTAAAAATTAAAATAATTTAAAGTAAAATTTAAAAGGCAGCACATTTTCTTTTCTTTGTTTCCTCTCTTCGTGCCTTTTTATTTTCTCTTTCCTCCAAATGTGTCTGCTTTTTCATAGAAGGCTGAAAATATAGCAAGGTTATTTCAGCAGAAGATTTTATGCAGATGCAGTATTTATGATGGTAGTCCTAGGGAGAGCCTGTGATTAATGATCACATATGACCTGGTTCAATATATATATTTTTAAAGTAGTCTCCCTTATTGGCAGCAAGGCACTACAAAGGGGAAAATACATGGCAGGATCTCTTAATCCAACGACATAGACCAATGGGTCAGTTGGGTATTCTTTATAACCTCTAAGATCAATGATTTTGAAGGTCATGGGTAGCGCACATTTATTTAGCCTGCCAGGAGCAAGTCTATTTCCTACATATGTTAACAAAATTGCTAACGTTAACTATTTTCTTTACCTTGGATGCTATTTATTTTTTCAAACAATGATTTGAAGACAGATTCAACACATCCAATACTTTGAGGAACATTCAGCCACCACATTCATCTGACTCCCAGGGTCTCTATAAAAATTAGCTAAGAACTCACATAATTGGGAGGATAATTGTGTATCAGAAGTGGCAGCAGGAGCAAACATAAAAGCAAGAAACTCACCCAAGTGAGGTTATTAGAGAAGGGTGTTAGAATCACACCACCATTCAACATCTTTTAATTGTATAGTTTGATTTTTCCAGATTCCTTTCAAGGCAGGGTTTTTGCAGGCCTCAAGAGGCCCTGAGTCAGTAATTCTAAACCCTGGCTGCACTTTAGAAATACCTAGGGGAGCTTTTAAAAAATATTATGCCAAGCCCATATCTCTAGAGAGTGCATGCAATTGGTAGAGCCCAAATGTTGGTATTTTTATAAAGCTTTCTAGAGAATTTGAAGGTGCGTCAGGATAGAAGCTACTCCTCTGGGCCATGACTCACCAGTTCCATCCATTACTCTCCTCTGTCGAAGATCTGCAGTGACTGGTAGCACTTTGTTGACCTCTTCTCCCCTTTTCCTTTACTCTGTCCTCTAGTAACCTTCTCTTATGCATTCATTCATTCATTCATTCATTCATTCATTCATTTATTGATTCATTCATTCATTCATTCATTCATTCATTCAAGAAACATTTGCTATGTATGTACTAAGTCCTGACACTGGGTTAACATTGGGGATACAAAAATATAATGAAAATAGAGGCACTGTCTTTGAAGAATCAGGGTTTATCAGACAGATGATAGGTGACCAAGCATCCGATTTAAAGAAGTAACATTTGAAGAATATCTTCTGTATGCAAGTTCATAGAAGGTCCAGATATGAACACCCTGAGTAGTTAATCTTGAATTTTAAATAAACAACAAATAATTTTTGACACTATGTTTTATATAATATTTTTGTCCCTAAATCTTATAACCCTCTTAGAGGGTAAATGCTCATTTTAAATTTTCAGCTCATCTGATGGAGAGATAGCAACTCCCCCCAAAAGCTATAACTCTTTACCACAAAAAGGGCTATCTCATATATATAATAGGGTTTGGTCTCATGGTAACATGGACATCAAAATAGCTACCCATGCCTATTTTGGACGGATATAAACTGAGCAAAATAGTCACTTGTGGGTATCTATGAGGTTTTGTCACCAACAATCTCAGGTAGTCAAATTTTGATACATTGTACTGAACAGAAGAATCACCTCACTTAGCATATTATTCTGACAAAGGATAGTATACTAACATGAAGAGAGACCTGGTAATTACACACATATCTAGGCAAATTCAGAAAACATTATTTTTGGCTCATTATCAAATACAGGCTGTTTGTAATTTGAGTTGTTTTCAATTAAAACTATGTCCAAGGAATGCATGGATACTTGGTGATTATTTTAGAGTTTCAATCTACACTTAACATGTCTATTTTCACTTTAACTGATGGTTCTTCTCAAAGTACCTATACGGGGGCGCACATAGTAGACTCTAGAGCCCTGAGATGCTGAATGACTTTTGTGAAGTTCCTGTCCTATTATGAAATAGGTATCTGTGGTAGTTTGCTAATGACCTCTGTCCTCTCTATGTTTTCCTATGTATTTGACGTTGGTCCTTTTTCCTTTCTTAAGGGAGTCTATTGATCATGCTACACCCTTACTTAGGAAATTTAAATAAGCAAACCTGTCCTACTGTTTGCAGGGCTTTGGGCAAGATTACAAATGGAAACCCACATGCATATAGCTAAAAGTATAGAAATCATAAATCAGTTTTACAAACTGGTAAAAATAATGTGTTCTCCTTCTGTAAGAAATGTGACATTTTGTTGTCAAAATCTAAACATATATGTAAAAGTGTGGTTTTTCTATCAATGAGTTAAAAAATAGTAAAAATAATTAAATTGTATTATTGTGCATATCTGTGTGTTCTGATACAGTATGATGATATTAGGATGACTAATAAAATAAAGACAAAATACACAGTATATATATTTATTTTGTAATATTAATTTTAGCAAAATCACTAATTATGTTTATCAATATTTTTGCATAATTTATGTTCTAGTGACATTAATGATCACAAGAATTAAAAATATTAAAAATATACAAAATTAATATATATTAAATATATATTTGTACAGTATATGTTGTATATATATTTATTTTGGCCTATCTATTTTAAGTAGAAGTAAAATAGGCAAGCTACCTTTTTTTTTAAAAAAAAATGTTTTTATTGATTTATTTTTTAGAGAGAGAGAAAGGGAGAGGAATAGAGAGATAGAAACATTGATGAGAGAGAAACATCAATAGCTGCCTTCTGTATACCCCTCACTGGGGATTGAGTCTGCAACCCGGGCATATGCCATGACCAGGAATTCAACTGGTCATCTCTTAGCTCATGGGTCAAAGTTCAACCACTCAGTCATATCAGCCAGGCAAGAAAACTACCTTTTATTTTATACTCTTTAGTTGTTTGAATATTCTTAATCTGTACAGATATTATTTTTATCACAAAAATAATTTTAAAAAGCACATGCTCAGAAGCTAATATATTTAAGACAACATGTGTGTATCTTAATCATTGTCATGTGAGCATTTATGTTTTTTAACATACTTTCTTTTTTGTTTACTCTGATTACCATAATAAAATACCACAAACTGGGTGGCTTAAACTACAGAAATTTACTTTTTTACAGTTCTGGAGGCTGAAAGTCCAAGCAAGTTCAAAAGATCAAGGTGTTGGCAGGTTTGATTTCTCCTGAGGCCTCTCTTTTTGGCTTACAGATGGCCACCTTCTCCCTTTGTCCTCACCTATTCCTTTCGCTGGGCAAGCACATCTCTGGGGTCTCTTTGTGTGTCCTAATTTCTTCTTCTAAGGACACCAGTCAGATTAGATTAGGAGCCACTCATATCACCTCATCTAACCTAAAATACCTCTTTAAAGGCCCTGTCTCCAAATATAGTCACATTCTGAAGTACTGATGATTAAGTCTTCAACATATGAATTTGGGAGAGGGGACACACAATTCATTTCATAACTATTTTCATTATCTTATAACAATATTATATACAAATCCCTTTATATCATTATTAAGGCATTTTAGATATAACTCATTATATTATAGAAATATTCTTACCCTTATTTCTTTTCTTATAGTAATAACTAATACTTAACATTTATTCAGTGCTTATTGTCAAGGTGTGGCATTAATTATTTGATTTGAATTATGGCATTTAAGCCCCATAGTAACAATGTGAGCTGATATTATCCCTATTGCACCAGTGAAAATACTGAGATTGAAGAGATGTTCACTGAAGTGCAAAGCTCATGACGGATAAGTGGAGAAAACAGAGATTAGTTCACTTCCTATGCACTTACAACAGCTTTGTGAAGTGGGCATTGCAGGTACCATGTAATTTTTTGGGAGTGAGGAAGTAGATAGTTCCCTCATATAGTTTTAAACTACTATATAGCAGCTCTGTTTATTTCTTTGTATTTCTAACGTTTTATCTTTTGTTTGTTTTTTTATTCTTGTTGATTTTATTTTTTTTAATTAATTACATACAGTTTTACAAAGATTAGTACATATATCTCTTTTTTCCGCTGCCCTTCCGCCCGTCTCCCCTACCCCCCAGTGTTTTGTGTCCATTGGTTATGCTTAAATGCATGCATAAAAGTCCCTTGGCTGATCTGTTATCTTGATGCCTGTCATATAGTTGGTATTCCGTATACAATTGACTTGATGCTGGTTGGTCTGAATTGTCATTGTTGTTTTAAAACTAAGATATAACTGATAAATAACTGCATTATGTCCCACCTCACATTGCAAAGCTAGCCTAGTTACATGGAGCACATTAGTACACATTTTGTTGGCCTTCAAAGCTGGGTGCTTAATACATGAGTGAATCAAATCAAATTAAGAGATTTAACAGTTTGCCGAAGGTCACCAGTAAATTGGTGATAAATAAACAACTAGAACTTTATCCCATTGCTGGTGCAGTTACTTTAAACTTAAATGTCCCATTTAAGAGTGAAATGACCTGCTTAAGTTTGTAGGAGAGATAAACACATATGTCATATTATTAAAAAAGTGTGTGTTAGAGTTCCCTCAAAAAAAAAAAAATTCAATTCACAGCTTTTCTGGCAATTAAATATTTATTTAATAACAGAGGCATCTTGAGAATAACAGAATTTAGTGCTATTTCAGAACAGCCACAATAGCATTTTGAAAGTTATAATGAAAAAACAAAACAAAAAAACAAACTCATTCTATTGGGCAAGCAATTAATGCTATATTGATCTCATTGCTAGTTGTTTCCCTGCAACACCTACCCATGAGCCTCCACAGTTTGGATAATTTCAGCTTTCTTTTTGAACAGGAAGTCCTAGGGTCTCAGTGTGCTTCCATTGGAATCCAATTCATTGTTGTTTCCTGCCTTCAACCATGTGGTTACTACCATGAGTAAATTGGAAGTACTGATGCTCTATCAAAGCACAGAAGTATGAAATCTTAAGCACTTCAAATGGTTCCTAGTTTCTTTACATAGAGATCAAATGCAGTCCTGTTTTGCTTTTTGTTCCTTTTCTTGTAGCCCCTGCTCTGTGTTATCTTAATAGGGCCTTTTTAACTTTCCTTCCCGTGAAAAGAAGGTAGAGGCTGTTTACTGGAAATTTCGTAAACACTTTTCATTCTCAAATAACCATAGAGGTGTTTCATTTAATTTTGAATAGGTGTTTTCAATGCACATACCTGCTCATGACACACATATTTACTTTCTTCCATTAAGTTTTATGTTACATGTAAAATTGAGTGATCTTGCCAATTTACTCTGTACATCATTTTAAATAAATATTTGTTATCATCTTTACCATTTAATTTGCTTATCTGCAATGTGGAGACAGTAAATCTGAATTGTTATAGAGGTGACCTGGAAAAATAAATGCCAATTTGGAAAGAAGATTGAGTATCACTGATAAAAATTTTTAAATTTGTATTATTTTTGTGTCTATCAATAGATTGGAGAAAGTAATAGAATAAAATTTAAATAAACAAGGTCCAAGCCTCATACTCAACTGTTTGAGTGTAATTCTGTTTCAATATAGATGCCTTAAGTTCAATTCTGTGTGTGCTCCACAAACTCATTACAATCAAATGGGACTTGAATTCTCTTGTCTAATGTCATAATAAGCAATTATGAGCATCTTCTCAAAATTCAAATCGGGTAATGGCGAAACCCTAGAGAGAAATTATACGCTAGCAGACTCTAGCTGATGGGATGTGCATATGCTCAATGGATCCCTGAAGGCATGATGGGTAGCTAGATGCCAGGGGCAGATTGCCCTCAGTATTTAGGGTAGACACTACCTTCAATTATGACTTGGGTTTTATAATCTGAGCCGTTATAATAATATGTGTGCTCATCCTGGAGAATTCTCTGTGGCAATTGAATGAGCAGCCTTTTCCATCTATTTCCCATTTTCATGAGAGAATAAATAGCAAGTGAAACACTACTTTCAATTTGACATTTTTCTGATGGTGAAGTTAGGGAAAATAAAAGCTGCGTTACAGCATATGCTACCATTTCACTTTAAGCTAACTCTCCTTTTGTTCACTGTGGGAAAGGTACAGACTTTGCATTATCACTGGGACTCTTTGTAGAGATAATCAGATAAGTAAACACTTGTCATCCTATACCCTACACACCCTAGTGCCTCTTACTTATTGAAAAATTTCCCTGCAATCGAATTAGTTACTAAATTGCAGTATTCTTTTCAGCTGAGTCCTCACAGCAAAATGAGATGACCTCTTTCTTTTTTCACTAGTTACAACAGGAGGTTGAACCAGATATATTTTAAGAGCCATTCCTGCTCAAAATGATATAATGATCAATGATATAATGATCAGATGAAATTTATACATACTGTGGAACTCTTTAAATTGGAGATCTTTAGAAGAAACTTCCACAAGGACCAGTCTGAATGGTATAAGTTAAATTGAAAGTTAGACCAAATTAAACAGCTCTGAAAAAAAATCAGATTTTTTTTTTAACCGAGGAAAATCATAGAAAAATGGGTTGGTTTGCAGTAATTATTGATATTATTTTCATATATCCATAATCTGCACCTTGCCTACTTACAACAAATATTTAAGGGATATAATGCACATTGAAAGTGAAATCATTATAGAGACTCTAAATGTATGGACCAAGCTGTAAAATTGCAATATTTAGAGATGTTGCATCTATTATGTCATTCATTTTCCTCCTGGCAAAATCAGTGCAGTTATTTTGTTTATTTTAATAACCAAATCACCCTGCTGCATGGTTGATCTGCAGCCCTGGTTATTGGAATGGCCAAAATCATGATGTGGTCATCACACGCAAATGTGATCAGACTGCCCTATGAAACAAGCCTTAGCTACATCTCAGATAGAGTTCTTTTAGTGCATACAAATCGAAGAGGGTTGTTTTTGTTGTTGTTTTTTACATTTTTGGACCATCAAAGTGAATTATTTTAATACTGACTTACCTTGAAACAAATTTTTTATTTTACAAATAAAATATACAAATTTCATCTTTTCTTTTCCAGGTATTACAGTCTCTCTGGGTTAAAAAAAGACAGTTGTCAATAAAAAGACTAACCCCCATTTTAAATAAACTGAGCAACATTTTCTAACTTATTACAATCATATGTAGGAGTTTATAAAGCATGTTGACAGAAAGATGAATAAAAATGTATAAGCAGCCCAAAACACGTAATTTAAACTATTTTTAAATTAAAAAATGGTTAGCTTTTTTCCAAATTGGCACATAATTCAGAGTAAAATTTATTTATGCAATTAGGCTTAAGAATTGTGTAGAAGGATTAAAAATAATCTAATCAACAGCAAGCAATCAAGTAATGACAGATCTGACACAGGGAAAGGGTTGCCTGGAGTTCAGAAAGCCTACTTTGCACATCAGTTTTCATAATTCTGATTCCCTTTGTAATGCCTCCAGTCCTCTGTTTCCATCTGATATCGAACTCTAGTAACGCAGAGAAAGAAGCACAAAGCAATGCTACCAAGCATGAGAAAGGTTGATTTTTTTCATGCTTTTAGCAATGTGACCTTAAGTATTGATTTATAGTCCGCCAAAGCACCCCAGAGCAAAAGGGAACATTGGTAATTAAGTTGGTATCTGCACTTTCTAAAATAGTGCTGACTTGCAACAAAGAGAGACCCTTTATTTTTCCCCTCTGTCCCCCAGTGAATGCAGATGCAGGCACTGACCTCTGACCTTTCTCCAGATTCTCTAGCTGCAGCTGTTATTTTTCTTTCTCTGAGTCTTTATCTGCTGATAGGCTGGTGAGATTCATTAAATTGGTTGTGCAACTTTCTTTTAAGCAAACATGAAGCAATTTATACCCCACGCCTTACTTATAAAATATGTCTTTAGTGAGCTCAGAGTGAAGGGAAATGCTTTCATTGGGGCACCTATCAGGGATTTGCCAGATAGGTACATAGGCAGATCGCCTACATTAGGAAAACACAGAAATATTTCTGAAGCATTTCATGTTAAACATGGAATTTTCCATTCTAAGAGTCTCAAGATTGTAAACTGAATTGAGTCAGAAATCTCTTTTTATATTCCATTAGAGTCATTACTGAAATAGGGTGCCACAAAAGGTAATAGCAATAAAAGCAAATACCTTGAGGTGTGTATGCAAATTATATGCTAATTTATGATAATCTGAGTACCATATTCAGTGGCCATAAAAAATACTAAATACAGCTAATTAAAGGTAGGTAAGTTGCTGTTTTATTCTTCACAGCCATATGAGAGAGGTAGTATATTATAATAATTATAGCAATGCTTGTCTTTGGGAAAATATCCAACATTTTAACAAGAGTTCTTATTCTGGTATATTTGTCCATTTCACTGAATATAATCAGCTTTTTCCTTTTACATTGCAGGTCATATGTCCATGAAGTTAGTGCAAGACTAAATAAATTAAGTCTAGTCTAGCCTGAAGGAAACTAACACTATTCTCCCGAGCAACTTTGGAAGTGTCAGGCCCACTTAACATACCTCATATTGTAAACGTCCCCCACCTGGGAAGTGGGGTTCAGCTGTCAGCCACATTGAAAACTTGGGTAACCAGAGCCAATAATTATCAGCTTACCTGAAAATGCATTTAAATATTTCTCCCCAAAATGAAACCTCAAAATAAAGTATACTTTCTTATAGCAAACTAAAATCAAAGAATATGTTTACTTTTTAACTCTTAAGAAATTCTAAAGAAATTAAAAGAAAAACTGCAGTGAGATTTTTATAAAGTTGATATAAAATCTCTCTTAAAATATCTGTTTTTTCTCATTCTAACTAAAAAGTTTTATATGTATATTCAATATGCTAGTAGTACTTTAATCTCAACAATGCTGCTGAGCTATCATACACAATATATACATTATCAGACTGAAAATTACCCAACTTCTGCAAAAAATCCACCTGAAATTAATTTGCTAATTTACTTGTGAAGTTCACCCTGTTAATCCTTTCCAGGCTTTTGGGCAGAGAATTAATAGCTCTGCAATTTCGGTGGGTGGATATTTCACAGATTCCTCATATATCATTATTTGAAACAAAACTAAATGCAAAAAAAAAACCAAAAAACAAAAAACCCAAAAAACACAACAACAAAAAACAAAACAAAACCAAAAAACCACCACCAACAAAAAACAATATCATTAACGTGTAAGATAGTGGAGTCCCAAACTTTAGAATGCATTAGAATCCCCCGGAAGGCTTGTTCAAACGCAGAGTACTTACCCACTCCCAAAATTTCTGGTGAGCTAGGTCCAGGGTGGGCCCTGAGAGTGTTGTTGCTAATATGTTTCTAGGTAGAAGTGCTAATCTAGGACCACCCTTTGAAAACCAATGTTGAAGAGTAATTTTTGACCTTTCTTTGAAGAACCTCTAGGCCACTTTAGCAATCAACAAAATAGTCCTTGCTTAGGTAGAGGTGCTATTTCACCACCATTACAAGTGGAGTCATTTTCAGACACTTCATCTGTTGTGACCCAGATGTTGTGAATCATTTGTTTTTTGTTTTCATTTAATTATCCTGTCTTATATAACAATTATATTTGCCAGGACTCTTTTAGTTGCAAGGATCATAAACACAATTTAAAACAATTTAAACAAAATAAGTATATTTGGATACAGGATCCTGGGCTAGTCACAAAATTAAGACTACAGAGGGTTAGGAAGCAGAGCCATGCAATGACTAGAGAGCAGGAAAAGAACAGGGGTCTCAGACTAGCAACAGGACATAGTAGTTTTCCTTTCTTACTGCTTGAATTCAACTTTATAGCCTATTTTCTTTTGCGTAGCAGAGAATAGACTGAGACCACAAACAAGGTAATACCTTCCCAGATTTACCACCACTTAGGTCCTTTCTTATGGATCAGATGAAAAATCCTAGTGAATTGAAGCTACTATGCTTGTCCTAGGTTTCAGGGATAGTGTGTTTCAGGGACAGTGGGGGTGTATAATTAGGAGATGTATAAGAGAAGATGATGTATTGAAAACTGTACCAGATTTATTTCAATTAGGTGAAGACTCTCTAGCTTGAGGAGGTGGAGAGTATATGTTTTAATTTGAATCTATTTTATTACAAAGTTCTCATTGATTAAAAGAAAGAAAATTTTAATTAAGAATGGTTTGCCATTCTCTGCATTGGTAGGGGATCCAAGTAATCATCAATTTCTCTAGGAACAATTTCTCTAGGAGAAATTTGATTATTGTTTCTCTAGCAGGGGTATGGCATGGAAGAGCAGTATTAACTTTGGTATACATGTCTTCATTAAGACAAACAACAGAGTACCATATTTTCCAGCATATAAGACGACTTTTTAACCCAGGAAAATCTTCTCAAAAGTCGAGACAAAACTGCTGAAATGCTAGAAATGGTAGAGGGAGAAAGTAGAGGAGGTAGTTGGGTCACTTCTCTCACTAGCCTTCTTGTTATTTTAAAACGATTTTTGAGATTTTCCTGCATTAAAAAGTCTTTTTATATGCCAGAAAATATGGTATTCTTTGAAATCTGAGAAGATTCCTAAGTCTACATTCTACAATGATTAGATTTACTGAGATGAGATTTTAGGAAGACGTGCAGTCATTCCATAAACATTTCTCAAACTCTGACTCTGTGGCAGGTGCTACCTGTGTTAGTTTCCTATGCCTGATGTAATAATTACCCCAGACCTAGTGGTATATACAACTCACATTTATTATCTTACAGTTTTGGAGATCAATAGTCCTACACAGGTCTCACTAGCTAAAATCAAGGTTTTGGCAGGGCTATGTTTATTTCTGGAAACTATCTACACTAATAATAGAAAAAGATGCAAATTGATGTCACTCTGCTACACCCACCAGCTAATCAGGACAAGTATGCAAATTAACCCAACAAAGATGGTGGTTAATTTGCATATGCAGGCATGAAGTGATGACTGAAGACGACTGAAGACTGAAGAGGCTTGGCTTCTCCACTGCGGCCGAACCAAAGGCCTGGGTCCGGGTGCCAGAGGAAAACCAGTGCTGGCAGCCAGGGGAAGGAAGGCCTATTGCCTGAATCTTCGTGCAAAGGGCCTCTAGTAGATAATAATCTATGTTCTTGACTTTCCCACTTCTGGAATCCAGCTGTGCTTCTGGACTTGTGCCTCTTTCATTCATCTTTCAAGAAAATAAGAGCAGTCTAAGTCCTTTTCACATGGCATCACTCTGACTTTCTCTTCTGCTCTCCTTTCCACTTAAAAAAAAATAAAAATTGATTTTTAGAGAGAGAAAGGGAGAGGGAGAGGTAGAAACATCCTAGATGTCTCCTACTGGAGATCAATCCCACAACCCAGGCATGTGCCCTGAATAGGAATTGAACCAGTGACTTCTTGGTTTATGGCTTGACACTCGATTACATTGGCTGGCCAGGCTCTCTTCCACTTTTTATGACCCTTGTGATTACCTTGACCCATCTGATAAACAACAATAATCTCCATTTTCTCAAGGTCAGATAATTAGGAAACTTCATTCCTTTTTGCTAAATAATACAGAGTATCCATGGGTTCTTGGGATTAGGACATGGAAATGTCAGGCCATTATTCTGCCTACCACACTGTATGTATGGGGAGTGGATTCAGATATGAACAGACATGATCCTTACCTTTCCTGATTACACAGCCTATGCCAGGAGATGGGAGTAAAAACAAATACCTACCATACAGTTTAATGAATAGTATAATAGCGGCATCTGTATGGCCCAATGATGGTTCAAAAGAAGGAAAAGCAAATTCAGTCTTGCTGAATCATAAAAAAAGTAAAATAAAAAATAAGAGAAGTGGGATAAATATATCTCAAATTTTGAAGGAAAAGAAAATATTTGCAAAGATGTCAGGGGGGTAGAGATTCAAGGCATGGCTTTTAAGTAGTGTAGATATCATATCTAATACATATGTTAGGAAAATTGTCATACTGGCAATGTAGAGGAAAATTTATAGAAGAATTCATCTGGAATTAGACACTTTAACAAAGATATGATTGGAATATCCCATGAGAATGGATGCTATAGGCTTACACTAAGTCAGTGGCAGAGATGATAGAGGGAAAGAGATGAATTTGAGAGAACTTCTAAGAGATAAGTAGAAGGACTTTTTCAGTGGCTGAATGTAGAGCACCAGGGGGAAAATGAGTGAAGGAAATCACACTCTTGGTTTCTTCCTTGGGCAAGTGGTTTGACAAGACAATAAGCAGTGAAGGCGTAAAAGATAACCTACTCCATCTTGGATATGTTGACTTAAAGTACCAGGATGTTGAGTGAGGATCTATTTTTATAGTAATTAAATAATATTTGGCTGATTTTTTTATGTTTACACTAACCTCTCCAGATTGTAATCTTAGTGTACTTAGATGAAGAAGTTCTTCAGGAATGAGCGACGTATACAGAAGGAGACTGTGGACAGGATCAATAAGGAGGCATGGCACAGAGCAATGTGAATGATGTCAAGAAGGAAAAAGCCAAGGGATGTACAAAAATGTTAAGGATAGCTAAAAGCACTCGGCAATGTGTATTCAGAGCAAAGGGAATGTAAGCAAAGGACATGTTATGCAATATTAACAAATTACATTATAAAAGCAAAGTTTACAGTGGTTTTTTGTGTCTTCACAAAAAAATAATCTTCAAATTGAAAGTGATTACAGATGGTATGAAGGAAATTATTTCCAAAGATGGATGAGAGAGATACCTAAAGTCTATCCCTTTGCCAGCTTAGATTATTCCAGCATAAGGATGTAATTTCCAGATGTTATCACAAAGCCATTACTTGTAATCTCTGAGGAGTTCCGAAGCACTGGTAAAGTGCCAGAAGATTGGCATCTAAATGGTAAGAACATCACAGTTTGGTCATCTTCTGTTTTGTCCCTAACAAATGCTAGTAGTCAATTCCTGGAAGGATTTAACAAAAATACATTAATAGCAAGTCATCTTATTTATATTTTTCTTTCTCTAGGAACAAAAATTTTAGAAAAAGCTAATACATGAGGGCAGGATCAAAATGGAATGAATATGTCAGTTTTGAAATAAGAGACCCACACAAGGTGAAGTATTCAGGAGCAAATAGAAAGTCCGATGTTTGTTTTGTTCATTAGATTCCACATATGAGTTAGACACTTGTCTTTTTCTGACTGGCTAACTTCACTTAGCAAATTACTCTCCTGGTCCCTCCATGCTGTCTCAAAGGGTAACATATTCTTCTTTTTTACTGCTGAATAATATTGCATGATATAAATGTACCACAGCTTTTTTATCCACTCATCTGCTGGTGGGCACTTGGGCTGTTTCCAGATCTTAGCTATTGTAAATAGTGCTGCTTGAACATAGGGTGCGTGTATTCTTTCTGATTGGTGTTTCTGTTTTTTTGGGATATATTCCTAGAAGTGGGATCACTGGGTCAAGTGTCAGTTTCATTTTTAATTTTTGAGGAAACTCCATACTGTTTTCCACAGTGGCTGCACCAGTCTGCATTCCCACCAGCGGTGCACTAGGTTCTCTTTTCTCCACATCTTCTCCAGCATTGTCATTTGTTGATTTGTGACAAGTGTGAGGTGATAGCTCATTGGCATTTTAATTGGCATCTCTCTGATGATTAGTGACTTTGAACATTTTTTCATGTCTCTTGGCCAGCTGTATGTCCTCTCTGGGGAAGTGTCTATTTAGGTCATTTGCCCAAATGAACAAAATAAATTGATAAACAAAATAGAGACTGGGAAGCATGGAAGCAGGGACATAGAGACATAGAATATTGATGAATCTCAGAGGGAAGGTGGGGGTGAGGAAGGAGGTAAGAGGAGATTAACCAAAGAATGTATATTCATATATGCATAACCCATTGATACAGATAATAAAGTGGTAAAGGCCGGGGGTGGGTAAGAGGGTGCAGAGGAACAATGGGAGTAAAAGGGTAAAAGGGGACATCTGTATTTTCAATAATAAAGATTTTTTTTAAAAGAAAGCCCTGTGTTTGGGTTTAGAAAAAAAATGAAATCAACTAAGCAAATGGAAAAATATTGAGAATCTAGCATTATAGCAGTTAAAGTGAGAAGATCTCCATATTTGGTTGATTTTACATTTAACAGAAATACTCCACATTATTACTTAGTTTACCTTCATAGACATGTATTACCTCAAGCAAGGAAGCCTTTATCTGCTCTGGCAAAGATCTCACTTTGGATATTGAGTCGTCTTTTGGGTACTATATTTTAAAGGAGAAAATCTAAAAGAAAGGAAACTCTCAGGACCTGGAAATTATGTCTAAAGATTCAAAGTTGTAGGAGCTGATTATAACACAGGTCAGAGAAGACATATCTTCAGATATGTGAAGAAATGATATGACATTGGACTCCTCATTTTCCTTGTCTCTGGAAGCTGAAATTGCTATAATGGGTTATAATTATCCTCAAAATTAAAAGAACTTTAAAACATTACATTTTTCTAAAAAAACAAATTAGCTGTCTGATAAGAAATAAGGTTCTTCTCAGTAACAATCCTCAAACATAAACTAAGTGACCATTTGTCAGGGATATTGAAAAGGATATTTTAGCATGAGATGGAAGTTTGAAATATAACCATTTTCTTCCTATTTTTTTAAACTGTGAAGGTTCTTCTTAATTAAAACAATTCCCTGTGTCTTTCTGCATTAATACTTCTAGCAGCTGTTATATGAGAAACTGTATACAGTAATATAAAATATTTATTTGGATCCAGAACTGTTCTCATATAACTTTGTATTAAAATGCTTCAAAATTTGCACTTTTGCCAAATTTAAATCCTCAAGACACATTTTTATTCTATAGACAATGCTTACTCATCCTTTAAATTCACAACTCCCATAAATAATTTTATGTTTTCAAGGTTCGGACTGAGAACTGAATGAGATAGTAATAAAATTATGGTTCAGTAGGTCTGGATAGGGCCTGAAGAATTACATTTTTAACAGATTCTGAGGTGATGCTGATGCTGTCAATATGCAGATCACATTTTGAATAGCAATAAAGTATTTTCCAGGTTAAAAATTTATTTTATGAGTCTTACCCTATCCAAATTCAAAGCTGATATTGTTCCCTCTGGATAATTTATAACATAGTCCTCTAGCCTACTCCAAATCCTGCCCTTACCATTTACTCAGGTAGAGCAATCCTCAAGAAATTCCTTGTGATTCTTACAAGAAGTTGATATATATAAGAATTAAATAAAATAATGTATGCAAAGTGCATAGTATAGTACATACTCGTACACCATTCACTCCGAATGTGTAGTTATTGATTGTTTTAATGACAATGTACATATGTCAAGGTAATGACAAGGAATTTAGTCAAATGAGAATATAAGCATTTCTTTCATAATGCAATATGGGTTCCAAAAAGAGTGCACATTAAGAATAATAGAGTCAGGAAAACAGATCGGTCTAGTGATCTTTGTAATCAAAGAACCAACAAAACAAAATAATGATTTATACCTGGGGAATTCGTTCAGATGACTCAGAATAATAGCTCAGCATTGCTGAAAGCTGCCACTGTGAATATTAAAAATAACCAAAAGAGATTACAGTAATAATACTGGCAACACCTTAATTAAAGAAGCATTAATGGGAGTGGAGCGGTCTGGGAATGTTAGAGCTGCCATTAAGATGAGCAAGGGAGGTGGACAGTGCAAGGCAGCTTGAATTCAGAGTCCCAAGCCTGGGTGCGCTTCTCAAATTCCTTCAGATATGGTTGAATCGGCTACTGCAACAACTGAACTGCTAAATTGGTTTTTTTCTTTCTTTTTCCCCCAAGATTATAATTCTACTTCTACTGCTTTGCACTCATCGTGACTGGGAGCAGCGGTGGGGAGTAGAGAGTAGAAACCACATATACACCAAGCTGACTTCTGCATTTCACTGACTTCATTCCAATTATCCAACTGCAATACAGACTAGTTACTAATTTTAGTTACCAAAACCTGCATTGGAGCAGAAGAGAATGTACCGGGTTTTACAGTCTACTTTTAACCTAGAAGGCATTGAGAGCACCCTCCATAACTTTCTTGCATTCTCTGCTCTTCAGGTGACTAAAAGACTCACCAGGTTTCTGTGGCAGAGAAAGCCATTTACAAACAATTGACAAATAACATAAAATAAAAGGGGCAGAGCAGCTAGTGATGGAAGCTCTGGGTTAAACATTTCTCTCTTAAATCTTCCATTCTATGGTGCTCCCTTCATTTTTAAAAACAAAACTCATTTATCAAACATTTTTTTCCTGGTTTAAATTCATTCTAAAACCCTCTTCCCATCCCATGCTGCTTCACTGTGCAGCTTCCATGGATGACAACAACATAAACTGGGTAAGCAAGCACCTTCAAAGGAAACTGAGAGGATCAGGTGCAATTTTTTGGTTGGCGACCTCATGCCTTTTGGGGAGGAAAGAATAACAATGAAAAAAAGAAACCTCAAAATGAGGCTGTGGCTCGTGGCCAGGTACCGGGGCCTACTGCAAGCTGTATGGCTTTGCCTTGATGTGTGTTTAAGTAGCAGCCTGTAGTCTGGCACAAGGCAGATTTTTCCTCCACTTGTTTTATTCTAAATAGTTTTCAAAAGCTCCCATGGAACAGACCACGGCTTTGATCCGGTGAACTTATTCAGTACTGACATTCCCTTGAATAACTCCAGCTCCGATCAGCGTCAGCCACTTTTTAAATTCTCATTTAAATTCAAATTCCCCATAATCCTAACGGGCAAGAGATAGACCAAGAGCAAGAAAGAAAAAGCGAGATGCTTCTCATGTGTCCATAAGGCCCTCAGATCAAACAGATCCATTCAGTTAGCAGGAAAAGTGTAAAATCACTGCAGAAAATAGCAAAATACTTGGTGTGTGTCATCTGCCTTCTAGACCAGAATTTCTGACTGACACTTGGTTCAGATTAAGTCTGCAATGTGTTTAGGAAGATTCTCATAAGCTCTGCAAATTAGAGAAAAAGTAGCTACACATTTCTAAATCTCAGGCTGTCTTATAAGACTTATGAATTTTTTTAGGCTAGACTTTTTGTTAAAATAGAAATAAAAGGCTTAACAGGGTGAGCAGTTTGTGGAGGAGGAGGTGTGGCTTGCTTGGGTTCATTTTATGGGCATTGCTAAGATCTGCTGTTAGAGTTTTTTTCTTTTCTACTTCTATCCTCACAACCGCTTCCAAATTCATATTCAAAAAACCTTTCCTTATCCTTGATAATTTGAGGAATTTGTGTGCACCGACAGCAGAGTCACATTTTTTTTTCCAAGAATGTTGCGTAAGAAATGTGAAACCCTTGTTTTTTGCTTACTATCTCTGGCTCAGGTAAGTGCACCTGATCCTCCTTTGTATACAACTTGGGTGCTCCTGGGTCTCCATGGAGATCTCTTACTCTCCTGTCCCCTAATCCACTCCACTCTGGGTTGGTGACCTCTAGCAGCTGTGCATCTGCGCTAAGCTTCTCATGTGACCTCTCAGGTATCGTGACTTGGTTCTTACATTCAGGGGTCTCTGGTTCTGGGATTCTGCTCTTTTCTGAATCCCAGGGCTGGAGCCTATTGTCACTGGCTTCTACACTGAAAATAAGAAGGATGTTTACCCCGCCCCCTTTTGTCCCCTTCATACTCTACTTTTGGAGAGATAATATGGGATAGGCTTTCTTGGCCATAAATCCATTTCTTATAGGAGAAAAGCTGACAAAGCACACATTAACAATGAGTTAATTTTATCATTGATCTTCAAGATAATTGTGGTTTTCTAAGTTGCAACTCTTCTCCCCCAAGATTCATAGCTAAAGAAATATATATGATGCAAGGTCCCTAGGTAAAGATGATTCTAGAAACTATGATTTTCTGAAACTATTCTCTGCTTCCTATCTTCATTTCCTCTGCCTTAGATGAAGACCGTATTCTTGATCACTACCAATCCCCTTCCGTTTAAGTCCTCAACATTTCATTGACTATGCAGCATTTATATCAGTGTTTCCTAAATGACTGGGAATCAGAAAGAGACTCAGCAGATAAATAAATAGTCATATATATCTTTAAAAAGTGACACTAAAACCCCTTTGTAGAGAGTCCATATGCATTCATAATTTGGAGCAGTAGTAAACCTGAAGAATTCTGCAGTAAAGAAACTTGTGCAATCCAGAATTTTAATTATTTAATCATAGAACTCTATCACGTTTTACCTACTAAATATCTACATTACTAGTTTCTCTAAAGATAATGGTTAATGGTTTTCAAAATAAAACCCAGGCTTTTGTAGCATGGGGCCCACTGACATGTTATTTCTGGTCTGCCTATCCAGCCTGATTTCTACCCCTAAAATGCCTTGCCCCTTTATATTCTACCTGAACAAGGTAAGCATGCAGGGTCACCCTTTTCTCTGCCTTTTCACCTACCCATCCCTCTAACTAGAGTGGTTTTCCTAATCTTGTTGACCTGGTAAATTTTCTTGCCTCCATCATCCCAAACCCCAAATAGATGTCTCCTAAGGCAAGGGGAATTCTTCCCTGAGCCTCACTCAATGAAACTGCGCACTCCTTCCTTACTTCTACCGCTATGCTCTCTTCTCCTTGTTTTACATTTTGATTGAATTCATATATTGGTTCATAATTTCTGGTGAATCTAATGCATTTAAAGAGTTATCAGTGACTTGATGAAAGGGGTCAATTATGTGTATTTTTTTTAGGATAATACCTGGAGTATGGTAGGAACTTAACTTAGAGAGCCAATGAATGACCACATACCATACCAAGTACGCTGGTAACATCATTCTGAATTCTGAACGTCTGTTTGTTGGGATATTATAAATTAGATAACACATATACATCAAGAAAAAAGCAAAACTACTCTCATAGAGAAATGAAGTACAAGATGTGTGTGTATATGTTCCAAATATACATATATACATATCTATAGATATACAAATACATAGCATGGACATATATGTACACATAAAATACACAGAGATGATTTGTACATATGCAAGGGGCACACACAAGCATATATTTATGCTTTCACAGATGTAATTTTCTCCAGCCATAAAACACAGCTATTTAATGAAAAAATGATTAGGTGATACAGAAAAATAAGCTTTCCCAAGGTCACTGAAATACATGGGTTGTCTTAGAAATAACACCTTGGGAGTTTTAATCTTTACACATAACCTTAGCTTCTAAGGGTTCGGCCAAACAACAGACCCGCCGTGTACTGCACACACTTCCATTTATCTACTTGGACTGAGCTGACCCCACTGGAAATCGAACATTGCTGCAGATATTGATCCCGGCGCAGGGACACTGGCACGCTCCCTTTGTGTGAAATTTACAGAAGAGCCTGTTAGAGAGAGTTCTGATGCAGGGAAACACCTGCGAGGCTGCTGCCTCCTGCACAGGGCAGGTGCAAAGGAATCTGCTGCCACTTCTATCCCAGAGGGGATGAGAGCCCTGAAGACACCCCCAGCTCTCGTGCTGGGTGCACTCTGTTCTCCTGTTGTACTTCTCTTCCTCTGTCTTGCTCTGACCCTGACTGCCATGTGACCGGTTAGTCATGACCTTCACGTGCTGCAGTTGGTGCTCTGTTCTCCCTCAGCTCTGTCTCTCTGGCCTTAAGCTACAGTGAACTCACTAAGCACGAGATTCCCTTTAAAAAAAAATCAAACTGAAAGGAGTGTTGTTTGCTTTCTGGCCCTCAAACACCAAGGCCCTGTTGTGCTCCTTAAAAATTGTAAATTATGTCTGTTTAAGAAAATGTCAGTGTTTTTTAAAACAGAATAACAGTGCTGGAAAAGACTTGGCTGTGCTACTTGTTACCGAAGTTTCATGCAAGAAAAATGATGCATTCATCATTATGAACGCAGTCAAGGGGCCTAATGACTTGGGCACAATGCCGCTTCAGTTCTTCCAAGTAACGTGATGGATTTTTTTCTCCGCAGCAAGTTATCTGAGTAATGTAAGAGCGCATAAACTGAGATCCAGGGAAACGCTGTCAATAATGCACTGTACTTAACAACAATTAAAACACAAGACACATATCGTATAATTAAATTGATTTTTTTTTTTTCCAGAAACAAGGCTTCTTCAAGTAATGATTGCTTTGGTTATCTGAAATTGTATTTGTAGAGGTGGGGGAAGGAAGAGATGTGTTGTTACATTCAGACACGACTTCTTGTGTCTTCAAAATCCGATTTTTAAATACGCAGAGAGGATGATGTTTGAGTGGAGAAAGGTAAATAGGTATGGATTGTCTGTGTGATCAGCGTAGACTCACTGCGCTGGTAAACATATGATGTAGCAGCATAGAGTTTCAGCCCTGCAAGTGGACTCAGAAGTGTAGAAAGACAGGGGGAAAGGTGATAGAAAAGGGGCCAAGCTTCTGATTTTTATGAGAACCTGAAGAAGGCTCTTCATGTAGCCATGCATTTTCCAGTATCATGCAAGCATAAAATGGTCACGTTTTTCAGTCTACAAGGTGTTAAGGCTTATAAAACCAGGGGCTTCACTTTTAGGTTGAAAGTTGCCTTTTAAGGATAAATGTAACAGCATCCCCCAGAAAGCACATAGCCTATTTTTGACCCCAGAATAACTCTACTAAGTTGGAATATTTACCTTAAGGTTCCTTGCTTGGCCTCCATTCATGTCAAACAGCTGTTGGAATGAATACAAAGGGACTTGCCTGACTTTCTAGTAATAACCTTGATATTTTTTTCCTGGTGGCTTGAAAGCATTATTTAGTGAATTGAGTTTTTACCTTTTCCAGCAGTGGGAGTGGCTGTTTTTCCATTAAATATTACTGGGTTTAATGGGACTAGAGAGATTTAAAAGAAGCCCTAGCCATATGGAAATTTCAAAAGAAAGAAAGGACAGGAAGAAAGTTTGTTGTTGTTTTCTTTTACTTTTATTATTTTTTTTTAGGAACTAGAAGTACCCAGGAGAGAGCGGACAAAGGTTCTGTGCGAGTGGGTGGAACATATTTGCTGTGAAATATGGTGGAATGTTTACTGAGCTATTTCCCATGAGAAGCAAAGTGTTCCTGCTCTCATATTCCATCTTCACAACAGTGGCCTTTTAAAAAATGCTGCCTCAGTGCCTGCTGGTCAGACTGGTCATGTTGCTCCCTTTGGAAGAAATGGCCTTAAACTGTGACCGGCTATGCTCATGCTATTGGGCAAAAACACTAGGAGACACTCTCCATTTCTGGGCCTATGGGAGTTGAGTTCCATCTCTGTTCAGTATTTCCTGGAGAAATGTCTAATGGTTGGGTTGTGGGAAAAAACTTATGCTAGCACAGTACTTCCCTGCCAGCCGGGTTAATGTGTATCACTATGCCTGACTCCTGGCCTTAAGCCTCTGTCTTTGTGATCACTTGGTTCTAGATGAATAATGGAGGGTGGTTGGGTGGATAGAAACTGAACCATAGAAGTCCCCCTAGCTGCAACAGGTGTAGTTAAGCAAGTCTTTTACCCTCTGAGCCTCTACATTTTGTAAGATAAAAGCAATGACACAACCTAACTCTAGTAGGACAACTAGTTGTAATAATGATATGCATTGGGAAAAGAATGGAATTTAATGTAATAAAATTGTGAAGCTGGGTAATGGAATTTAGGTCTGTCAGTTTTTCCTATTTCTCTGGATTTTCTGTAATATTTCCTACACACGTGCATAACATGTGAGCTTATCAGTAGCAACAACGAAAGGCCTTTGGGCATGCATTTCACTCTGGGGAATTCTGTATGTATTTACTAGTAGTTTTACTCTTAATAGGAATCAATATCTTTCATTTGTAAAAATAAAGTACATAAAAGTATGTGTACTCTATTGTGCTACTTCTTAGGTTGTTTTGAAATTCAAACTAAATGATAGAGTGAAGTACTTAGCATCTTACAGCTTATTTTATAGGTGGTTGTTGTTTCTTTGCAAATAAATTCTTTTTAAGTAGTGATGATTAATATCACTATCCTTTATTTTATCGAGAATCATTCATGCTGACTCCATGTTAGTTAATAGTGTCTTCAACTATACAAATGAGGAAACCATGAGTTAGAGAATTCAGGAAGTAGTCCAGGGCCACATCAACAGAGCTGAGGTACAGACCTGGCACTTCCACTCCTGAGCCCACGATCCTACACACATTACTGCTGGACTCATTGAGTCCAAGAACTATGCTTGCTTAGTTTGATACTAACTTAATTATTTTAATTATGTGGATTTGTGAAGAAAACAGTTTATCACAAATATATATACCTATATAAATATAAAGGTAAATATCCTAATATATAAAAAGCCAGGGGCTGTCACAACTGAAACAAACAGACAGACGATCTAACAGGAGGCTGCATGGGGCAACCAGGACAGAAGGGAGGTTAGTGAGGAATGACAAAATGACTAAACAGCAGGCTTCATGGAGTGACCAGGTCAGCAGTGGGGAGAGTTGGGGGTGACCAGGAGGGGAGGGTAGTTGAGACTGACCAGGCTGGCAGGGGGAGCAGTTAGGGGTGATCAGGCAGGAAGGCAGGTGAGCAGTTAGGAGCTAGGAGTCCCAGAATGTGAGAGGGTGCAGGCTGGGCTATGGGTCCCCCCCTTGTGCATGAATTTTGTGCACTGGGCCTCTGGTCTATAATAATAAAAGTATAATATGCTAATTAGATAGGATGACCTTCCAGATGAAGTTGGGGCTGCTAGGGAAGCCTGGGTCCTGGGGGAAAGCTGATGCTTGCATCTGGGGAAAGGAAGTCCTACTCTTGCACAAATTTCATGCATCAGGCCTCTAGTGTATCTAAACTAATAAAAGCGAAATATTAAAATTAACCGTTTCTCTGAGACAGGGTAAGCCACGCCCACCAGCCAATCAGAGCAGCTGTATGCAAATTAGCCCAGCCAACATGGCGGCCGCCACTCACGGACCTGAGTAAACAGCC
>PVJC01017531.1:10416-32483 GCA_004026665.1 Murina feae | reverse complement strand
GGGTCCTGGGTCCTGCGCTGTCCCGCCCTGCAGCCGCTCTGTGCACTCGGGAGGTCCCTCAGCCTGGCCTGTGCCCTCTCGCAGTCTGGGACCCCTCGGGGGATGTCCACCTGCTGGCGTGCCTGACCAGCCTGGGTGAGGGGCTTTCAGGCTGCCCACAGCTCCCATTGACCCAACGTCCCAGCAAGGCTGGCTGGACCCAGGTTTCTGTTCCTTTAAGCTGAGGTGGGCTGAGGTAACGAAACCTCCTCTGCTTCACCTCGCAGCGCAGCGTCTATAATGAGACTTTGTTACTCTTAGTAAGGCAGGCCAGGCTGCTGTTCCCTTCAGCTCCTGAGGATTCTATGATTGTTACATTATTGAAACATGTTTCGGAGCCTGCCTGCCAAGGGCCAAAAACAGTATCGCTTTCGCTCCTGCTGCAAGGGACGCTGCCTAAACGTTTACTCAGGTCCGTGAGTGGCGGCCGCCATGTTGGCTGGGCTAATTTGCATACAGCCGCTCTGATTGGCTGGTGGGCGTGGCCTACTCTGTCTCGGAGAAATGGTTAATTTTACTATTTCGCTTTTATTAGTTTAGATACTGAGTGATCTAAGTTCCCACCCAACTCAATTAGCCATCTATGATTCTAAAATTTCTTACCTTTCAGAAGGCTATAATCTGATATCAATTTATGAAGTCTGGCTTTCTTAAGCAGTATCACTTGTACGGAATGTTTTCTCATGATATATTTTTGCATGAAGTTAATGTCCAATTATTTTGAAAGTGAAACACTGTTTAAATGCACCATCTGTCATTATAATATAAAGACATTTTCTGAGAGTAGTGGAAACCCCATGATGACCTTTCTATGCTTGGAAAGGTCTCAGTTTTGAGCTATTTTATATGTCTGATGAGTTATTTGACATCCGTGTCACACAAAAATATGAGCGTGCACAACTTTCCATGAAGGTTCTTCATGAAAGTTGATCTCTGTTGTGGAACATATGTTCTTTCATCAGGTATCTGCTTTTGATTAATTGCTTCAATCACAAGCATGATAGGATGGGTGTTCTGTATTTAGAGGGTCATTTATTTGAATAAAAGTATAAGTTGCATTTTGTGTCTGATGGTGTTCAGCTCCAGAGGAAGATAACAAGGAACAAGAGGCAGCCATGAGGCTGGCTTCTGGCTTTTTCCTGAGAGCAAACGCATGCGGGCAGTGCACAGCTTCACAGTGCAGTGAGGCCCATGCAGACTTCTGGGTCCCCTAGAATAAAGTGAGGTTCTAATTTCAAAAAACGTAGGTGCATGCAGCATATTGTGGATGGGGAGGGTGCTGTTGTGCTGGGAGAAAAGTATTTTGATACTGAAAAAAGTTTTATGTTTATTTTCTTAAATAAGTATGCTTTCTTTTGAAATAATCAGGTTAGCAATCTTCTCCAAAGGTCAGAAGTCTACAGATACTTTGGTTGATTTCCTGGCATTTTAAATCAATGTTTTGTGTGTTCTCCCCTCCCCCCGCCTCAAAAAAAAACAAACAAAAGTTTAGCAAGTTTTCTGAAGTGGAACGTTTGAATAGTTGTTCACCCATACTACTTCTAGTCTTCTCTTTTTTATCTTTCACTTACAGAAGAATGATACTTTAAAAAAGAAGAGAGAAGAAAACCCTACCAAGTAAGCAGGATTAAGAAATCCAAAACATCTGAACAGGAGCCAGACATGTAGGTAAAATTAATCTTAAACCATTCAATTCACACGTGTTTTTTTCTCTGACAAGACAAGACGAGCTAAACAGCATCCAACAGCATTCCTCGTTTTTCCTTTTGTTGTTTGCCAGTTAATTTTTATTCACTGGAAAGGCCAATTTTCCACATGCTATTCAATGTGGTGTGCTTGTTTGAAAAGGAGCAGGGAAAAAGAACTAAAGATGCTGAGAACTTAACTCATTCCTCCCTTCTTTTCCCTCCTCCTCCCTGACAAGTGCCCTTTCTTTGGGGCTTAGTGAGGAACAAAAGCAGACTCATTCAACTTCAAACCTTGAACCCCTGCCAGTTGAAATATTTTAGTGAGGCTTATCCTCAACTAGGTCATACCGTATAGGTGGGCCTAGTTAAGTGGTTTTTGTTGGACACCTTGTTTATTATGACTTTACAGTTACACCCTCTGTGCCAAAGTGCAGCTCAGCAGACTGCGTGTGGGGTGGAGATATGTGTGTGCTTCATTAAAGAATGTACAGCTAAAGAAAATATGTAGTTTCGGAAACTGAGGAAACATTATTTCAGAAAGCATGTAATCCACAATGAACGCTTATTAACATTTGATCTTTACCATATATACTTGAAGGTCAGCAGCTTTCACACCCCCATGATTTTATTCCTCATTAGGTAAATGGCGGTAGGGCAGGGGGTGGGGGAATTGCTCAATTACTTGCATCAATACAGGTTAGAATGTCAGGATAAAAAACAGGACTGCAAACAAAACTTTCGTCTTGAGTTCTTTTGCCTGCGTCACTAGACAAGTCTCTGCATGGGGGAACATGGCAACATAATGCAAATACTGCAATCCAAAAATTCTTACAGGAGGTACAGCATCTCTCAGGAGTGAATTACAGGGAAGGATCGCAATGTATTTGGGTTTCAATTGCTACTCATCATCTACAACTGACCAGAAGCTCTGGATTCCACAGTTTTATTCAGGCTCTTTTCTTTAGCAAATGCACTGGCTTGTGATTGATGCCTAGGAAAGAAGTAAGAATTCAGTGGTAAAGGCCAGGAGCGAATTTTGGACATTTCAGCATGGACTGGTTAATACAGAACAATGCACGACCCATACTGATTAGATCTGCACTAGACTCTCTGACACTCTGCTTTGCCATGCTGATACTGGTTAAAAGTTCTCACCAAATCCTTAGAAAGGGGGAGCAGACATTGGAATTCTGGTGCCCATTGTACATAATTAACGAACAGCATGAAATTCAAGTTGTTTTATAGCGTGTGACCCTTAACCCCCAGTGCTTCCCCAATGGTATCATTTGACCATGGCGACTGATTCTGGAGGGATGAAGTTTCTCTTTAAAATAGTATCAGTGAAGCTTTTTAATAAAATGTAGTGTTAAAAAGAGGGCACCTCAAAAAAAAAAGAGGGCACCTCAATTACTTGTAAAGTAGTAAAGTTTTGGGAATTCGACATGTGTGCCCAGTGGGAATATTTTCTACTTCCCGAAGCAGCTTGGTTTAAGAGTGGGCATGTGACTTTAAAGGTGTGAATCTGGGCGAACCTCAGAACTATTGCTTCAAATGCTGGGATGGAGGCTTCCTTTCTCCCTCTGGGACCTTGTGATATATACATGGGAGTTCAAGGCAGTGACATAGTTCGCCTTCATGAGGCATTTTCATAGCCTGATATTGGACCCAATGCCCAGAGGAAAGCTAACCTCAGGAAATCACAGGAGCTTTTGAACAAAACCTACTGTGGATTTACAGTTATACCAGCCAGTGCATTTCCTTATTTTTAAGGCATTTATCGCAAGGTGTTCTGATCCCTGCGTCAATGCCGTAGCCCTATAACCTCTGAAGTACAAACTGTGTAGCCTTGTTCCAGGCTTTGTGATCTAGTTCCTGACAACTTTCCTTCTTTTGGTGACTTGTCACGCTCCAATTTTGACTCCAGTTGTCAAGTACCAATAGCAACTCACTGAACACATCGTGCTATTTTGAGTCTTTGCATCCCTCTGTTGGAAATGTCCTTTGTCACCTTTGTTAGCCTATCTGATTACACTTATTCTACACAATATTTCTCCTGTGTGATGTCCCTAAGATTTTCAGAACCATCTCCACCTGGCTTAGACACCCGTTCCTATGTGAGTCTCTGGCTTACCTTCACCATGGTACTTATATTACAGTTACTTCCTCCCAACTGGACTAGAAACTGCTCAAAGGAGGATTAATGTGCGTGTTTCTTTTTTCATCACCAGAACCTACACTAACACTTGTTGACATTCAAATGTTCATTGAATTAATGAATGTGCCAGATAACAAAAGAATTATAACAAACCTCATTCCAGCTTAGGACAATGTTTTTCTTTATTTTTGTTTGGTTTCGTTTTATATGGTTTGAGTTTTGGGGTAAGAGCCAGCAAACCTAATGGATTTTAATTGCTTGGAATGTGTTTCTACTCTTTGGTATGGTTTATTAACCCATTAGTAGATAGGTGATCAGATAGGAAATGTAATTGCTGATGAGCAACCTTCTCCTATTACTTGCCATTAGTCACCGGAGAGAAAAAAGCAAGAGAGATCAAATGGGCCAGTGAAAATCCAGCATCACCACTTGAAAGTTCTCCAAGCACATGACTTACATGATGATGCCATGCTTATTTAGAGTGTGTATATCGATGTAATATAAAAAGAGGAGAAATCTAAAGAATAATTATGGAAAATAGCTTTTTATTAGTTGGTATGGTAAATGGTTTTGTATCAGAAGAACTTTTTAAGATTTCTATAAGAGATTATTTCACTAAACATGTCCAAAGCATTACTCTGGATCTGTCATTCCATGACTTGGACACTGAATGGCCCTCACGAAAAATCTCAGTATCATTTCAGAAATAGTTGGATCTGAAAAATGTGTTCTCTTAGATGACTTAGTGCTGATTTTTTCAGGAAAAAAAATACACAATAGAGAAAAATTCTTAGTGAACTTTTTTTTTTCTTTTACAGTGAAGCTTGCCAAATTGCCTCTGCATATTCTAAAGTTGTTTTTGGCATGTTTGTTATCAGTCACCTAAATGTCAGTCAGGGTCCTTCCTCACAGGAAACAGATGGTGCACTCACATCAGAGAACATAGGAAAGTTTGTTTACAAAGGGGCTAATGACCAAGGTGTGAATGGAGTTGGGGAAATAACTGGATTGTGCAGGGTCCAGGGACCAACTGCAGTAGAGCTCTTGCTCCCCTCTTAACCCCATGTCCAAAGAGGTGAGAAGCGGGCTCACCGTGGAAGAGGTGAAAACAGAAGGTCACAGGGGTGGGCAGAGATTTCCCATGGAGGGCATAGCAGCCCTAGTTAATTTCACCAGGAGGGTCCCAAGTGTAGGTAGTGCACAGGAGGTTTATCTCGGTGCAGTGGCTGATACAATGCTGTGAGCTCACTCCAGCAGTTCAGATCTTTCTGGCAAACCAGGAATATGGCAATGCCCGCCTGAGCCCCTCCCAGAGCCACGTACACAGTACCCCAACCTTTATGCTCATTGGCTCCCTAAGAAGATGTTCCATGATTGGCCACCTCTGCTATAAATATTGCTGTACTTCCGCAATAAAATTAGACCTGCGTCACAGAACCTGGTCTCCGGAGTCGTGAATGCAAGCGTCCTAGTGCTAGGGGCTCTGTCGTCCTCACCCCTGGGAGACTCCCTGCTTCACCCAAAGGGATAGGTTCCCTGACATCACTCTCTTCCCAACTCCCTTCTTCTGATAGGCCACGCCTTGATGTGAAGTGTATGTGTGTTTTGGCTTCCTTCTTCTGCCTTCCTTGTTTGGGTTTGTTGTTGTTGTTGTTATTGTTGTAGTATAAGAGGAGTCACCCTTTTAAGCCCCTCAGCATCCAATATTGTCTTCTTCTGGGTGGAAAGCCCGTGTCTGTAACCAGAAAGAACAAAGTCTCATCAGCTGTGGTATTATCATGGGGTAATATCAACTTAGTCTATTCTTTTCCAAAGTCTAAAATTTAGCTACTACTGCTATGCTTCCTAGAAGGAAGTAATGGAAACAGGGAAGCAAAAAGTAATGGAATACCATAAACACAGCTTCTAAAGTCTCCCTCCAGCTATGAGAATAAATGGATTCTCATGCCTGCCTACTTCTACCATCCAATTCCATGTCCCTTTAGCTTTTGCAAGCACTTCTGTTGGATCATAATTTTTTAACTGGTGGAGTGACTTAAAACTTTCTTCTTCTTTTTTTGTAAATAGGCCTTGTAACCCCTAGTCCAGGCTATAGTAAGTTATAACTCACATTATGCACCACTGATGGGTGAGTCAAGAGAGTCAATATTTGTTTATGAGGCAAGGGAAATTCAAGGGAATTTGTGGATTCATAATTCTTAACTAAATCTATGGTATGTCATACTGTCCAATAAGGCACTGTTCCATTATTTCTTAATAATTGCCTTTCCTGGCCTGGCCGGAGTGATTCAATGGTTGAGCATTGACTTAGGAACCAGGAGGTCATGGTTTGATTCTGGTCAGGGCACATGCCTGTGTTGCAGGCTCGATCCTCAGTGAGGGGCATGTAGGAGGTGGCCAACCAATGATTCTCTCTCATCCTTGATGTTTCTATCTCCCTCTCCCTTCCTCTCTGAAATTAATAAAAATATATTTAAAAACAATAATAATTGCCTTTCCCGTAGCACAAGAGATTTGGCAGACCTAGTTTATAATTAGTGCTATGGCTCTGCAACCTTTTCAGTCATACTCTGAACTTGGTGGTCAGCTATGTCTTTCAGGTGACTAAAGAAGAAATGGGGCTCCTTCAAAGTTATACAGTAAAATGTAAGACTCTTTGCACACTTGTAATTACATGTTCATAGTTAATTCTCTTTTTTCCTACCTGTGTTCTCTAGGACTGTGACAAAAAGCTAAGTGACTCTAAAATCTTAATTGTCAGAGTAGCTAAGTGTCACTGCCACTTGGTTTCTACTAGCTGGTCACTCATGCAACCATGGTGGTAACCTGAATATTCACTGTGCCAAGGATTACCCCTATTTGACTCCTCTACCCTCAGGAAGGAGATTATCCCTGCCCTTCTCGCATGATACCAATCCCCAAATCTCATTTCAAGCAGTTTATTTCTTGGGACTATCTAGTACCAACTAATATATCAGCCAAAGTCTCTGCAGAGAAGAAATCATCACATAAGTATTTATTAACAAAGCGACATAAAAGTTTGAGAGGAGTGGAAGTGAATCACCACTGATAGGACCGGAATAGGGCCAGCAGCAATGAGGGTTTACCACCTTAATCCCAAAGGACTGAGGGAAGAAAGAAATGGGCAGAAATGAGAAAGGATCTGAAAGAAATAAAGTCCCAAACTCATCCTATAGCCAAGAACACCAAGTTCCTGTTGGTGTAGTCAGTGCAGGATATTTTTTAAGAAGAGGGTAGATGACAAAGGAGGGAGAGCCATACACCAAGTATGTGACACATGGTATTTCTTTGCTTTCTTCCTCTCTGCTCAATCACTTTACTATCCTCCTTCTAAACCAGTGGTTCTCAACCGTCCTAATGCCGCGACCCTTTAATACAGTTGCGGTGACCCTCAACCATAAAGTTATTTTCGTTGCTACTTCATAACTGTAATTTTGCTACTGTTATGAATCGTAATGTAAATATCTGATATGCAGGATGTATTTAGGCAAACGCTGCAAAAGGGTCGTTCAAGCCCCAAAGGGATCTTGACCCACAGGTTGAGAATTGCTGTTCTAAACTAAGCAATCTCACCTTTTCCTGAACTGTCTGGATTCATTAATTTGTGGTCTCCTGTTTTCCATTTACGTGAGAATTCGTGACAGTATTTTATTTATTTATTTTATTTTTGGTTAATCCTCACCTGAGGATATGTTTCCATTGATTTTTTTTTGAGATAGTGGTAGGAAAGGGGAGAGACAGGGAAAGAAAGACATCGATGCGAGAGACACATCAAGTAGTTGCCTCCCGCATGTACCCTGGCCAGGACCCAGGATCAAGCCTGTGTGCCCTTGGCCAGAATTGAACCTGGGACCCTTCAGTCCGTGGGTCAATACTCTATCCACTGAGCCAAACCAACTAGGACCTTGTAACAGTATTTTAAAATGGACCCTTAGACTTGTGTTTTCTAAAATGTGCTCTGATATCTACATATCCATTCTCATTCACATGTACACATCGATACGCGTTCATTTATATTTCTCCCATTTGGCTATAACCAGTAACTATGCCATGTATGTTATTTGGATTGTGCCATAAACTGTGCACAATTGATATTGTACAAGTATTCATGACTTCTTAAGTTTAAAGGTTAGAATTAATAACTGTACTTGGAATTGAGTATAATTCTAAGGATTATATTTTTTCCTTCCCTCTCCCCCCAGTACAAGCACACGTTCTTTAATTTAAAGCATTCAGTTTTCAATTTATTTCATCATCTGGGAAAAGTGCTGGTTCTGAAAATGCAATTTATGAAATCTTAGCTTTCGAGTAGTGGCAAAAGATACTATTAGTCATAAGGAGTCCACGAGTTTTCTTTAATGGTATTTCAGTAATGAATTCTGATTTTCTTTATAGAAATTTGAGTAGTTTTATAAAAATAATATCTTTTAAATAACTCAATTTTTTATTTAAAAAAAGGTGGACTTATCTAAATAATTCTCCAAAGAGAGGTCATAACAGATCATAATAACCACATTAGTTGAAAAACCAGGAATATATGTTGACCATCTTGATGTCTAGTCTAATTTCACCTCCACACATTTAAAGTGTAACAATAATAAACTAGCAGGTGAAAAAAGCTGGGAGAAACATTCTACAAAGATCATTCTATTATAAAATGCTGTTGTTCTAAGCCCAATGCTCATTTATTACATCTTAAAACTCAAATGGCAATGGTATTACCACGGTTTCCAGACTCATAAATTATCATAAGGCATTTCCAACATTGCTTAATGTTTGCCTTCCAAGGTTCTCAAACTGATCCATAGATAAACTATTATTATTTGGGACATAGAGCATCATTTTGCAATATGAAAAGTAAAATAAAAAACATATTTTTGAAGTTGAGCCAATGTACCTCAAGTCACATCCCATGTCTGTGAGAAAGAACGAAATAGAAACTTAAGAAATTGTGATTCTGGATTCTCTACTGTGGTCATTTAGGCTGCCATATTTCTATTTCATGCCTCGGTGTGATAGCTTTAGTGACTCTACTTAAGTCCTCTTTATTGGCACAACAGTTGTAGAACACTTGCCCTTTGCGTACTAGTTAGGTTTCCTGAAGCATGGTTTAAATAATGCTGGTTCCAAATCTACATGTGTATGTAGGAGTACAGGTTTCTGCTACTCTCAAGAACCAAGATAAAAATAAAGGAATATGTAAAAACGTAAGGTTACTCCTCTTTCCAGTTTTGAGAGACTGAGAACAGATGGATAGACAGATTTATTTTTTCCTAATAAATGAAAGGGGGAAAAAAATCTTGCTGCTAGCATTTCAGTACCTAAATAATCAATAGGGGACCCACCAATGGCCTTAGAAAGCATTTTTTTTTTTCTGGTCAAAAATGTGATTGACACATGACTCAGTGGGTACAGAGATGATTTCTAAACTCTCTACGTAAAGCTTGGCTTGCAATCCTTTTAAATAGTGGGAATGTGCTGGTTGTGAAAATGTCATTAACCCACTGGAATTTGATAGTGAACCGAGGGCATTTTCATGATGGATCTGAATAGGAAATAGTCGTTTAAAATGTAATCATGTGCTTCTAATTTTGATGCTGAAAGACAGTGTGACCAACTAAAGGAGCTTGAGCAATAAAGGAATGGAAGAAATTAATAACAGACAGGACAGTTTGGAACATTTTGAAGACTTTTAGGAGAAAACATCTCGTAACCTGTTTCTGTACTCTGAACCTAGAGAAACATGGATAGAAATTCAAAGAAACAGAAAATGGGGCATAATGGTTTCAGAAATGATGAGAAAGGGCCAGGATATAAGACAATGGCTTTCCTGCCATGCTGGCCCAAAGGTAGGTCCAGAAAAGAGGCCTCACATTCCAAAGACCCTCCCTTGACTGCCATTCTCACACTTTTTCCACCGCCCCGTGCATTTCCAGTAAGTGTTGCCTAAGAAAACATTGGCTAACAGGCCCGTTTGGATTAGGAATTGGTGAGTCTGAAACTAGAGTTCACAGTTTTTACCACATCGCTCTCCTGTTCAAAAATCCTTCAGTGGCCTTCGCTTTAAATGTGCTGTGCTAACAAAGCACATCATTCTCTTGGCATCTCATTTAGACTCGCTCTGTCTTGCCAGTTTCATCTCCCACTGCTTCCCAACAGCAAGGCTCGGCTGCGTCCAAATCAGTCCAATGCTCAGTCTTTGTGCTCTTCTCTCTGAATAGGCTCCCTCGGGCTGTTCCTCCAAATGGCGTACCTCCCCCAACCTCCTTCTGTCCTCTGTTTATTGCAGTCCTACCCCAAAACCAGGGTTGGGGTCAAAAGCCCACCTCTTTGTAGATGTTCCCTGAAAAGCTCAGCCAGCCCCCAATTCTCGTTCCTTCTCTGGACCCCTCTAGTACACACTCCCAAGACCACTTATTTGTCCTTTATCAGATTCTGCTTGGTGTTGCTGCAGTCTCTCTTTTCTAGAAGACCTCTACCATGTTGCAAAATCTCATTTCATACGACAGTGCCTCCATCATGAGGGATTAAATAAATAAGCTCTCGTACAATGTCATGTACAACATTTGCACTCTATAGTTTATAGGGCATATTCCCTACTTTTGTCTTATCTTTCACCGGGAAGGATTAAAAATCAAGCTCTCATACTCTGAGACCATGGAGCTTACAGAGGGCTTTTCCATGCAATGTCTTATTTGACAATATCCTTAGAGAAAGAGCTGGCTGATGTAATCTTCACTTTACAGTTGAGGAAGCCAGACCAGGAAATCAAGGTTGCACTGCTCAAAGGCCAGCACAGGGATTGGGAGCCATCTTTCCTAATTTGCTAAAGCTCATTTGGCTTAATAACTCTTCTGTACCTGATTATTTCAATTTTGTAGTTTTAAGCCTCGTGATTTGGGGTGTGGATAAACCATTAAAATGATAGAGAAAACAATGACTTGATACTAGGAGATCACAGAGATGCAAAGCTAATAAACATTATAAAAGAATATGCTTTAAATGACATGACAATTCATGTAAGACAGAAGAGAGAGCATGGAGATGCCTCTAATGTTGAACTAAATCCTGAAGACTAATCAAGTTAAGCACAAAGAACAATGAGACAAAAGTCTAGAACCAATGGTTTTGAAGTAAGCATGTCTGAAGTTTCTTTCTGGAATTTTAAATCATGTATTTTAAAAGAAAATTAACATTATACAAAATCCATTTAAAATCAGAAGGGGATGTATTCACAGTTATGGATTCTGTTGACTAACCTGTCCTAGTGTTAAATTGCTAACATTTCTTAAATGCAAACCATGGGTCAGACATAGTCGTGAGTACTTTGCATGGATTACCCTTGTCCCTTACGACAGCACTCAGGGTATTATCATCCCAGCTTCTCAGAGGAACTGAGGCAAAGAATAGTTGTTGATATAGGTAAGATTTTCTACATATGCCACTTAAGCTTAAACTGTATCTAACCACCCTTTTAGTCAGGGAAATCTGAATTTAATGATTCCAGTCCATTTTAAGTTAAAGTAGATATATTTGGGCTGCATCGTGTTTCTTAATAATTGTCTGTTTTATTAAAAAATTATTAAAACCTCTTGTGTTCTTGCTACAACCGCATACAACTTCAGTGACTTAATATTTCCCTAGAGAACTGGAATGTCCAGTGTGTAACAAAATAGCCTCCAACACAAGCTCCTCTGTGCTTTGCAGTGTCTGCACATCTGTTTGCTGCCCCACATGTAAGTGATGAACACATGCGGCTCCGTGAGGACTGCCAAATGTGTCTGAATGTGAGAGGTGACATTTGCTTTAGGAGGATATGTAGCTCTCCGTGGTCTTCAGCCTTGTTAAATTTAACCATAACTGCACAGATTCACATTTTTCAGGGAATGTCACATTTTTACCCACTTAAAAAAAAAAGTTGTTGTTACTCTAGTGGGTAATAGATCTTCAAGCATGTGTGTATTTGTGACCTCCCTTGCAGTATTGGCAATAAGCAGTAAGAGCTAACAACTGGCCATTGGAATCAGACAGACCTGGGTGTGAATCTTAATCCTTCCTTTACTAACTGTGTGGTATGGTGTTTTTAATTGAACTTCTTTGAACTTAGTTTTCTCATCTGTAAAATATAGTGCCTAATTCATAGGATTTGGGCAAGGATAAAATGAAGCAATAATAAAAAATCTAGGAATCATGGCTAACATATGTTCCACAAAGATTAGCTTAAAAAGCAATCGCAGAGAAAACATGAATAGTGGATTTTGTTGACAGACAAATATAAGTATAGTTGTTGGAGAACATAAGATTATAGATGTTTTCTTTTTCCTTTTTTATTCTAATTTTCTGTACCTTCCAGAATTTATATTAAAAGTAAAGTTGGATTTTGCTGCAATAAGTGGCTAGAAAATGCCATCATGTTACTGGAAGTAGCAAGAAATCTCAGCATAGGTGGGTTGACATCTATGTCCACCTCAAGTCCCTTGTAAGAAATCAGACATAGTCTCTTGAAGTTTTATATTAAGTACTTGTTAACAACCAATTTTGTTTTCTTTGTTTAGTTCTTTGAATACATTTCTAGTGTTTGGAATATCCTAGACTCATTTATTCATTAGGTGTAGAGATATTGGGCATTTCAGTAAGAAGGAGCAGCTAAATATGAAGACTTAAGTTAAATTGGCTCACCGAAAACACTTAACTTGGAAAAGATGCCTCTAGCACAGTCCAAGGGAACGCTGAAGCTGTAATTTAAAACAGGCAGCCCAAGACAGTTGGTAAGTAGTGGTCTAGGATGAAGATCTGGCAACGCCCAGGTGTAGGGAGTGTCAGTCTAGCTGGCAGCACTTGCTTTCCTTGTAATTGAGGACCCCTTTTTAAAGGAATCTGGCTCTTCAGCAGGCTATCCACTTGCAACACCTGCTGTAACACCCTGAATACCAGCTATCTCCACATAAATTCTGCTGTAATCTGATAAAAAATAATCCTTACAAAAATAGGCCTTTTCTGAATAGAGGTATCTAGCAAGAGGTAGTAAGCTTGAAAAAAAAAAATGAAGACAAGTATAGTTCCTGGCCAGGTGAGCCCCGTCATGAAAAATATTATGAAATGCGATACTCTGAACCATTTTTGGCATTCCCTTTTGTAATTAGTCCGGTGTAAATTATTGAACATTAGTAGGTGCTCAAAATTCTTCAGTGATGAAACCAGTGACTGATATATTTCAGGCTTATATGAGTTGAACCCATGTGAGTCAGTTCTTCCTGTAGACCCTAAAGAGCTGACAATTGAAGTGACAGATATTGAAACATAAAGGCTCAAAGATATAGAAAATTTAGAAATGTTCTAAGCATGCAGCGAACCCACAAAAAGCATGCTAGAGTGCACTAAATTGAATGATAAACCATGAGTCACCTACAGTTTTACTCTTCTCCTTTGCCCCTTCAGTTCTAGATCTGTCACTTGTACCAGTAAGCTTTAAGACAAAATTTGTGAATTTGTTTTGAGACTATACCCCCAAACATGATCATTTATACTTCTGAAGACAGAACATGCTTTGTATGTCCCAAACGGGCATTTCCCTTGGGACCCAGCAGGAAGCTGGGAGCTAAACGTTGGAGACCAATGCTTTCAATGCAATTTCAATTCACAAAAGATGTTCCTCAAGGTGGCTCTCCTTTCACTGCTCCTCACACTTATCTCTGTTCTCAGTGATTGTGATGGTCACTAGTGGTTTCTCTCTAGGCAGCAGCTTCTGTGACATCCATTTCCCAGTAGAGCTCTGTATACAGCTAATGCCCTATACATTCTCATGGTGGCCCCAGGTCCCTTGGATGCCAGAATGCTCAGTGTGATCCTCCCTCTGGGACAGTTAATAATGTTTATTCTCTAGTCATTCATTGAACACCTACACTGTTGTAAGCACTGTGCGTGCATCAGTGGTGAATGGAATAGATGGGATCATTGTGACAGGAAGCATACAGTGGGGTGAGGAGAGACACTCCCCCTGTGAGGTTCTCTAACCAGCCTAGCATGTGCCGCCCTCTCCTTAGTAGCATTGGGAGGTTGACCTGCGTATCATGTTCTCTTTGGAGCTTCCACAGCCCAAAAGCAGATTACACTACCCTGGACTCCACTTTCCCTCATGGAAGCTCCCATGACTGTTAGTGAGGCTGGCATGGGAAAACCTCAGGGTGTCTCAGGGTAGTCACCCACCCTCTCCTAGGCAGGCCCCAAATCAGAGCACCAGGAGAGGTGGTGATTCTTCTTCACAGCACATACAAAAAAAATAAATGCTGATGTATCTTTCGTTTTCTCTTAAGTGTCCCAGGATGGTTATATAAAATAAATATACATGGCCCTGGAGTGCATAAAAAATGATGAACATTTAACCTGTGCTTCACTCTTTCCCATGAGTTCTATCTACCCAATGCAACCAAAAAATAAAGAATTGTGAAGGAAGTAATTCACTAATTTTTCTTTCTGTTGTGTGGCAATTTACATGTTGAGTAGAGAGAAACAAACAGAATGAAGAAGGGATGTCATTGGTTTACTGTTGATGCTATAACATAAACTTGGATTACTTGGTTCAAAGCAGTGATATGGTCAAGTGTTTATAGACAAAAATAATGTGTTATAATTGTGTTGTGATATTCTTTGTTTTCTTGTGAACCATTTTATAATTTAGGAAAGCAATTTGCATATTCATGAGTAAACACAAATGCAAATATATCACATATAAAAATTTTCTATGAAATATCAAAATTTTCTTCATATTATATTTTAGGTGATAAATGGATAGATAGATAGATGATTGATAAATAGAACTATTGGCACACACATCAGGTTACATTCTGCAGGACACTTCTGTGTATCACTTTCTAAAGTAATAACACCAAGAAAGACGCCCAGCCTACATTATGCTAACATCAAAAAGCAATAAAATAAAACTTTCCAAAGCTCTTAGCTTTGGAATTGTGAATGTGGTGAACTAAAAATGATTTCCTGTTTCCAAAATATTTTTTTCCATAAGAAAACCCTCTCTCTGGAAGTATCAGATGGCCTCCTGGTTATTTGATCTTACTGCCCAGAACGATTTGTGGAGAAAAAGAGAAGAAAGTGGAAAAGGCGAACAGAGCACAGGAAACCCCTGTTGGAGTTTCAAAGGCAGTGAAATGTGGATTAAGTTAGCTATGCCACGACATTTTATATCGCAGCCCCAAAGAACTGAAAAAAGGGAAGAAGCATTCATATGTCTTTGGCCAGTGGGGCTCAGTTGGTTGGGACATCGTCCTCTACACCAAAGGGCACATACCCAGGTTTCTCATTTGACCCCGGTTGGGCCATGTACAGGAGGCAAGCCATTGATGTTTCTCATCTTGATATCTCTCTCTCTCTCTCTCTCTCTCTCTCTCTCTCTCTCTCTCTCTCTCTCTCTCTCTCTCTCTCTCTCTCCTTACTCTCATCAATAAAATATATCAAGTAAGAATTTTAAAAGAAGACATTCATATGAAGAGCCATATAGTCATTATACATGCAGCTTCATATGATATAAATTAAACTGAAAAAAAGAGAAGATGTAATAATTAAAACCTCTTAAAAGAGATACTTAGGAGCCCTGACCAGTTTGGCTCGGTGGATAGAGTGTCAGCCTGTGGACTCAAGAGTCCCAGGTTCAATTCCGGTCAAGGGCATGTACCTTGGTTGCGGGCACATCCCCAGTGGGGGAGTGTGCAGGAGGCAGCTGATGGATGTTTCTCTCTCATCGATGTTTCTAACTCTCCATCCCTCTCCCTTCCTTTCTGTAAAAAATCAATAAAATATATATATAAAAAAGAGATACTTAGGAAATATTTAATACAAATAAATGAATGAATAATTGGAATGACAGGGAACTGTGGAGTAGTTACTTCAATGTGTTTCTAAAATGCTATAGCTGTTGCTGCTTTGGTTAATTTTTTTTATACCAAAGGTAGTTGTTAGGATTCTTCTAAAACCAGAATCAATAGGATATATAGACATACATAGACAGCCAGATAGCTAGGAAAACAGATAGATAAATTTATTATAAGGAACTGGTTCACGTGATTATAGAGGCTGAGAAGTTTGGTGATTTGCAAGCTGGAAACTCAGGAGAGCCAGCGATATAATTCAGTTTGAGTCTAAAGGCCTGAAACCCAGAGGAGCCAATGGTATCAATTCCAGACTAAAGTCAAGGGAAGATGAAATGAGATGTCCCAGCTCAAGGAGTAAAACAGAAAAGAAAAAAAAAAGAGGGTGAATTCCCCCTTCCTCTACATTTTATTCTAATCCAGGCCCTCAGTGGATGGATAATGCCCATTCACAGTGGGGAGAGGAACCTACTTTACTGAGCCCACTGACACACTCCCCCAGACACCCCCAGAAATAACATTTAATCTGGGCACACTATATACCGTCAAGTTGACCTATAAAATTAATATTATAGTAGTTCATTGTCATTTGTTAATAGTTCTCATATTTTATGCAAAAAATAAACAATAATTTTAAAAATGAAATCTTTTATGATATTCTAATTTGCGTTTTCTATTGTCATGCCATTCCTCACTGCTGGTACAAAGGAATGGGAAAGGAAACATCCAAGGCAAGAATCCAAAGAATCATGACAATGTTGAAGCCTAAAAAATTGAAAAATTGAAAAAGCAGAAAAAATTGTGCCACCTCATTTTTGGCCAACAATGGATGATTTAGCACCTCGATAGCAATCTCTCTAAAAATGAAATATAGCCCAGCCAGCATGGCTCAGTGGTTAAGCATCGATCTATGATCCAGGAGGTCAACCGTTCAATTCCTGGTCAGGACACATGCCTGGGTTGAAGCTCAGTCCTCAGTGAGAGGCATGCAGGAGGCAGCCAGTCATTGATGCTCTCTCATCATTGGTGCTTCTATCTCTCTTTCCCTTTCCCTTCCTCTCTGAAATCAATAAAAATTATTTTTTAAAAATGAAATATATTAGAACTCTTGTTCTTTTCAAACTAACAATCATAAGAAAAGTGGCTAGTGATTTGAAAAGGAAAAAATATAGTATAAGTATAGATAAATTTTAAATAGAAACACTAATACTTTTTAGATATCCTGTATTCCATCTAAGATTAAAACGTGAGTTGAGGGATTGTCTAAGAAAGAAGAGTTAACCAAAACTAATATATACGTCATTGTAAAGCACTTTGTAAAGTATGTGACATTGTAGTTGCTCAATATAAGCTTTAAGGTTTTATATGGTTCTCAACTCTGTCTAAAGACTATAAAACATTGTATTGTATATTTGGAAGCTTCAAAGAGAGTGAATCTTAGTAGATTTTTTCTCATCACAGAAAAAAATGTATCACTGTGTCAGGTGGCGAATGTTAAATAACCTTATTGTGGTAATCATTTCACAATGCACACATATATTAAATCATTATGCTGTACATCTAAAACTTGTACAATGTTATTCAGTTATCTCTTATATAAAAGGCCCGTGGCCATCGTGCCTTAACGCCATCACAACCAAATGAGCAGCGGCTCTCTTGGTTGGTGGAGTGGGGTGCGGTGGAGAGCTGTGAGTGGCGATGGGCAGGGCAGCCAGCTGAGGCAAGTGGAAGCGAGCTACTTGTGCACAATTTCATGTGCGCTGGGCCTCTAGTATCTCAATAAAACTGGAAAAAATTAAATCCTTTTGGAATGGGGGAAAAAGGACTTGAATGCTTTGCTAGCAGTTTACATAATTATATATTTACATGCTAATTTCGAACATTTTACTTCCTTAAGAAGAATTTTATTTTGGAAAAATGTGAAAAGAGTGGTGGTGCCCTTTTGAGCTATACATTAAAATATATAATTTTAATATAAAAAATTCCATAACTAGTACTAGAATAGAGAAAACTTAATATAATACACTGTAAGTCCAGAAACAAACAAGTACATATAAAAATCTAATATATGTTAGAGGTGAAATTTCAAATGATTAAGAAAGGAAAGTTTATTTAGTAAATGAGCAAGCCAACCACTTGAGGAAAAATAATCCCTACTTTATTCCATATAGCAAAATAACTTACAAATGTGCTAACATTTAAGTATAAATTTGAAATACTAGAAAAAAAATATAATGGAAATGTAATTTTCAGGTGAGAGATGGTACTTTAAATTAAAGTAATATATTTATAAAAATTGGCTATACTTTTCAAAACAAACACAAATTTAGTGAGTAGCATTATTTTAGATTTTTGCAAATCTCTTTAATGTCTGGCTTAATAGGAAACATCTGGCTTCTCATATGTGCTTCAACATTCATCTGTGGTGATATCATATGTCATGTAGCTTCTGGAAAACTCCGCTGTAAACTTGTGAAAGGAATTAAAGTTAAAAGGGCAAATGTATCTTAATATTATTATGAAAATAGTTTTGACTTTTTAGGCCTCTGGAAAAAGTCTGTGACATTCAGGGAACTCCGAATCCCACTTAGAAAACCACTGTTATAGGGTAACTCTTATCTTAAAATTAATTATATCTCTAAGGGACAATTTCATTTGTATTGCTTAGTTCTAGTTTCCCTTACTGAAAAGTAGTACCTCCAATTAAATTCTATATAATTGTCCCTTCTAAAAGTATATATTTGAAAAAAGAGAAAATGTAGGTGGGAGGGTTCCAATTTATAAACGATACTAGAGGCCCGGTGCATGAAAATTCATGCACTGGGTGGAGGTCCAGGGGGAGGGGGGCGGGCTGTGGTCCTCAGACTGGCCTGCCCCCTCGGGGAGCCCTCAGGGATGTCCTACTGATGGTTAAGCTGCAGTCTGGCCTCCCTCTGCAGGAGGTGACCAGCTGATCAGGGGAAGGCGCCATGCCCATCACCCCGCTGCTGCTGCTGCTGCTGCTGCAGCTGCCTGCCCTCAGCCCTCACAGCCCTCATGGCTTTGTCTGGAAGGACATTCGGCTGTCCTAATTAGCATATTATGCTTTTATTATTATAGATATGCACAAAAGCTTACACCAACAATGTGGACGTGAGTAATATTGAGCAGATAGATATGTAAAATTTTACCAACCTTGCACTGCCTTCTTTTGTGGTTTTTATCAAGATAGGGAGGACAAGTCAGTGTGTAATCTCACCACCAATAATCCTAGTGTGTCATTAATCCTAGTCTGATTTAGGCAATACAGGAACTAGTTCTTTCCTCATATTCTCAGTGTCACACTAGAGTCACAAGGAAGTGCACATGCGATTCTGGAGACAGAACATGAGCTAACTTGGACCACAAGGATAAGACGTTAGTGAGCTACACCATAAAATCCTCCTCCCCACCCTTCCTCCTCTTGCTTCTTTTCCTCCTTCTTTCTGAATAAAAACAGACATGGCAGCAATATGAAGGTTTTAGTCTAAATAACTCTGACCAGTGTACCAAATCTGACCTGCTGCCTGCCTGTTGTTTCGTAGCCCACAAGTAGGAATGTTGTTAAATGGTTGCAATTGATGGAAAAGACTAATAATGTCTCATAATACATTAAAATTTTATGAAATGCAAGTTTCAGTATTTATAACTAAAGTAGTATTGGAGCACGGCCATACTCATTTGTGTATGTGTCATATATCAGAGCTCCCGTGGGATCCTGGCAGCGTCAAGTAGTTGCAACAGAGACCATATGTGGCACTCTCATCACTTCCACCCCTGCTCGGTGTGCTGCAAGGCATAGCGATGCAATTATAACTCAACAGCATTTCAAGTGCCATGCATATTGCTGTCCCAGAACATGATTTTTATAAATTACCAATGTGTACCTATCATGTCAACATAAGGCAAGAAAAGAAAATTGGACTTGGAGAGCTGTGCTTTTAAGGCACAGTGATGTGTGGGTTGGGTTATTTTATTACTGAACTAGAGGCCCGATGCATGAAATTCATGCAAGGGCCTTGGCCCTCATAGCCACGGTGGCTTGCCTCGCAGCTCTGTCTTCACCCATAAGGTCGTCCAGAGGGATGTCTGGAAGGTTATTCAGCTGCCTGGTCTAATTAGCATGTTATGTTTTTATTATTATAGATTAGATGGTAAAGGATGGTGTTTATTATGTAGTGACACTACAGCTGTGCTAAAAGAATACAATATACAACAGCGTTACCAGATTTTGCATTTTATACAATATTTTCAACAACATAATGACCAGAAAAATTAGAAAATTTAATGTGGACTATTACATGGAAAATACAAAAAATTTTTTAACATTTACAAATTTTCCCTCATTCATTTTTTGGAACTTTTTAAACATACATTCAGAAGATAGATTACAATGAACTTTTTATGCTAGTACCTTTCTGTGAGTGTTAGTAACGATTAACTTTACTTTTTCTTTGCTAAAGTATATAAAGCCAATCCTAGACGTCATTACATTTTACCCCTAAATACTTTAGTATACAGCTCCACTCACAAAAAAATGTCCATTGCACCTAACAAAATCGACAACAATCCCTCCGTCTAATATTCAGTCTAATGTGGAATGTTTTACCACACCAGAATGTCTTCACAAAAATAAAATGAAATAATGAAAATCAGGCTTCAACCAAAGTGCTCATTTGTTAGCCAAGCAAGGAAATCCATTTACAAATGGTGAATTAATTAGATCGTACTTGCTTGCTGTAGTCGAGGAAAAGTAGCAGGATTAAAGAAACCTGTTTAAGTGTTCAGCCCTTCAAAAGGCTTATCGCCTTTATGAGTAAATACCTATATCCTTGATTGATTTTCCCTCTTGGCCCACATCACTCACAGTATTTATTGCCTGGACCTTCACAGCAAAGTTTGCTAACCTCCGACTGGGATGAAGTCCATTTGAATTCTGCCTCACCAGCGGAATGCAGAGGAAACTGTTGCAGGGAAAAGGTGCTGGGGGCCACACAGCCCTGGAGTTGGGATGGCCGCTGTCCTGAGGACAGCAGGGAGAGGGACAGGCTTCCAGGTCCTATCTGAGCTTTTCTTCTCCGAAAGAGAACAGAGGCTAGACTGAGAGGTGATTCTCCTGTTGTCAATTAGCTGGGGATTTTTGAGACTTTTTTGCCCAAAGACCCTGGACCAAAGTTAAGTTGTTTTGTTGTTTGAATTTATCTTTATTGTTGAAAATATTACAGCTGTTTCCTTCCCCTCACCCCGCGGACACCCTCCACCCCACACCTACCCTTCCCAGACACACCTTCACTGCACTATTGTCTGTGTCCGAGTTTTTAAATACAGAAATGCAACATTATTTTAATTCCCAAAGTTGCTGAAACTAGATGCTGGTTATGCAAACATGAAAAAAGTTCTGAAAGGCGCCTAGCAACATGTTGATAATGGTTCTCTCTGGGTCACAGGGTTATAGATAATTTTGCATTTTTTTCTCCTGATTTTTCAAGTTATTTGTTAGTTTATTCTTTTATTTGTTTCATCCCCCCCCCCCCGGTGTTTCAACTAATATTTTATTTATTTTAAAATTTATACTTTAAAGATACCTCAATTTTAAAAAGCATTTTCTTATTTGTGAATGTACCAAAATTACTCTGGGAGAGGACAAATATTGGCTATTTTCAAATTACTTATGACAAAAAAAGATTGTAATTGAGAAGAAAGGAGGATCATTAAGCCAGCTATTTTGTTTTCCCTGCAAATATTTTTTTTCACATTATTTCTTCAAGAAAACAGGTTTCTAAAAATTTAAAGGACTATGTACTGAGAAACTAGAAAGTAACGTTCTTAATTGAATATACCAGTATCATTACCAAACACAGAAGGCAGTAATGTTGCAAAAAGAAATGTGAGATTGTTATTTCTTCAAAAATAATGTATACTGAAGACAGTCTAGAAATTACCAGGCAATATAGCAACGTTTTTATAGAATGCAAAGTTACTTTTGTGTGCATGCATAAAAAACTGTATATTTAAAATTTTTAATTTATGTATATTATTTCAACTTGCTCACAGCCCTGAGAGTTATGAATTCCTCTTAGATTATGATTTTTTGATGTGCCAAATGCTTTTCACATGCTAAGATCATTACGTGTGTATATCTATGAGCCCGAGAAAGCATCAGGTTCTAAAAGAAATCAGTTGTCCTAGACACCTGGGAGCAAGGCTAAGGAAACATGCTGTTACCCCCACACACACACCCGCCACCCGCTCCTCCCCGCCCCC
>PVJC01017531.1:0-10316 GCA_004026665.1 Murina feae | reverse complement strand
CCAATATGGGTATCATTCAAGCACACTGTGGTGCCTAATAAATTGCATATATTAAACCGCAGGCCACAAGTTTACTTCTTCAGGTTGACTCTTCATGTCTTCCTATTAGCTTCCAATATTTTCAGAAATAAATAAAGATGATTTGGAGAAAATTAGAACAGGGCTTTTAAAATCCGTTTTAATTTCCCAACATCTTGGAAAAAGCCTTAGCCTTTGGACAGACCAGTATGAAAAGATTACGTCTTATCTGACAGAAGGAGGCCAGGAAAAAAACCATTTCCCACGTTCTACTTGTTTCCAAGTTCACAATCAAAATTCTGATATTTATCATTCCTAAGCTCTTCAAAGATATGGAGGATAAAGACTTTTCTAATAAAAACTTTAGAATAGATTTTCGTTGGAAGGGAGCACAGAATCACCAGTGGTTTCTTTTTCTTTCTTTCTTTTTAGGTTTACTTTATCACCTTCATCAAACACACATTTGAAAGCATATCAACAGAGCATCTTCTGGTGAGTCAGTTCACAACAAAACTGAACAAGGCAATTGTGTTTACAGGAAGTTTTCAGTAAAAACTATGCACAATACACTTGACTCCTGGCACTTGGTTCTCTGTTCTTGGTGATGTCTTATTGTTTGTGAGTTGTTTTTCATAACTGAGTGGAACTCTAAATGTAGATGTGATCAGTAACGAGAAGTTCTTTTCTCAAATCCATAAACCTGATGTGTGTTTAAGTCTTTTAAAATTGTTTTTCTTGCTGAATAGCAAAGAACCTTTATTTTCCACTTTTCTATGTATGGGAACTGTGTTTCAGGGTGTTTTTGTTTTGTTTTGTTTTGTTGTCAGCCTACCTCTGGAGGTACATTAGGATTAAGTCTACTGCAATCGGTAAGTGGTAGCTGACAAAGGTGGTCTTGGAACTAACGAGTTTAAACATGGAGTTTGCTCCTGCAGGGAAAAAAGGGAAAATAAGATCAAGTCAAAGCTAGTCTTTTTCATTTGTCTAGGCAATCAATTACATGCCTTCCAGAGAAACCTGTCTGTTTTACATACAAAGTATTTGCTTTGATATGCTTTACTTTAGAAATACAAGATGTGCATTGGAAACAGGCTGTCTTCCTTCATTTTCTTGGTTTCGTAACTTCTTTAAAGTAGCTCACTTTTTTTAAAGTCTAATTTCTTTATCACATTTAATGTCATTATTCTACAGAGTAATCCTTTTCTTTCCGTTATAAAGTACAATAATAAGCATAGGATAGTCAGGAAAAATGGCTTTCCTGAGGATGAGAAATATATACCAAATCTCATTTGCTTAGTAAGTATATTGCTATACTTCAGAAGATACACAAAGACCTTTAGCTTATACAATTATTTCTTTTAAGGGTAGCTTTGGAATATGGAGTCTAAATAGTCATTTACACTAAAGAATAAAAATAAGTTTATGTACCTTAAGTAGGTTTAACTTCCAATTTTAAATCACCACTTTTAAAGAACTTTATGGTCAAATTTGCCAAAGTGAGAGCAACTTCCCAGGTAGCAGAAAAGATAAGGCTGAAAAGAAATGAGTGGGGCCCAACTAGCGTGGCTCAGTAGTTGAATGTTGACCTATGAACCAGGAGGTCACAGTTCACTTCCCAGTAGGACACATGCTCAGGTTATGGGCTCAGTCCCAGTGTGGAGTGTGCAGGAGGCAGCTGATCAATGATTCTCTCTCATCGTTGATGTTTCAATCTCTCTCTCCCTCTCCCTTCCTCTCTGAAATCAATTTTTAATAAAAGTAAGGATGGACAGTGGATTGCAGTGCCTGGGCAGAGGAACCCCTTTCCTAGGATACACTTTGTTCAATGGAGTCAGTAGGAGGGGGATACAGAGTTCGTAATCTGGATCTCAGGTAACAGAAATTTGCTTGAGAAAATTTTTTAACAAGACCAGAATTGGTAAAGACATCTTCTCATCTCTCTTTCTCTATTCAATCATTTACTCGATTTTAGTGATTCTGCCTTAAAAATTTCTCTTAGACACACTGAATAATTATATAAATGTATTCATTAAAACATGGATGAATGGATGAATCCATGAATGAGGCACAGCAGTGAAAGGTCTTTTGACTTATTGTCACAGGTGAGAATGGCATACTGAATTCCGGGAGGTCCATCCAAACACAACACTGAGCCTGGCAGTGGGTGGGCCCATCAGTCAGCATGCAGTTCTGGAAAAGGGAAATGGTTTGAATCAAGGCCTTTGTTTTACTGCACAGCAAGGTACTTAGGAAAATTAGAACAGAAAAAAATGTTGGAACTCACAAGCTAGTATGTGGCTACATCTTATCCCTGGCACACTCATCCTGTCTTGCTAGGGATGTGACTTCATTTTAAGAGCCAACTACTGCTGGGTTGAGCTTCCTGAAAGACTTCCTAAACTACCATGATTACCCGTGTCGGCCTATGTGTGTCCACTAAGGGATAGAGTGGCAAGACCCTGATGACGGAAAAGGCAGGAGAAACAGGCAGAAACCAACCAGATTAGTCTAACTTGAGCCACTTGCCTCATTGTTAGTATCTTAGGTTATACTTTTTAATTATTATGCCATTATTATCATTATATTTTATAATTTGTTAAGTCTTTTGTTTTCTTTCGACACACAAATCATTTGTTGACCATTTGACCACAAAAATTACCAAGTGGCTATCTTTCTTTTTAAGCTCTTCAAATATTCTCTACTCAGCTGAAAATAAGCAGAAATCGAGAATCTTCTGAAAACTTCACAAAACTTTCATATGAGTTGGAAAGTCAAAGGGTTTGGGTCACTCAGTTATGCGCCCAAACATGTGGGTGCTTATCAAATGTGAGGTCCTTTTTAGTTGTTTAGTTTTTTGGTATCAGTTACTGAAAACAACCTTCAGGCAGGGCCTGGCTATCTTTCACAGTTCTATCAGTTGAAAAATTCAAAATTAAAACATTTTTAAAGACAAAGCAAAGCTTTCTCTAATTGCATCTATTTTATACAGAGTATCTCCCTAAGAAAGGTAAAGCAAGTGTTGTTAGGGGCAAGGGAATATGGGCACCTAGTAGGACATGCATGAGGATGTGGTTTCTGTTTTATTTCACAAGGCTGTGCTTTGCTATAACAACGTTTACCTTGATTTGGGGTTTCTTGTCTTCTTCTTCCTGGCTTGGCATTAGCTTTTAAAATAAAAACAAAAATAAATGAAGGCAGAGAACAACTTTTATAAGCAAGTGTCTTTCAATAAATAATTGTAGTCTCATAAAGTTTTATCTTTTTTGATTTGTTTCAATTTGAGATGTAATAAAAACTTAAGACAAAGTTTAACATCATGTCCCTTAATCAAAATACAGTACTTTCCCATCTACTCTCTTCTTTGGAATGTACACATTTTCAAATATTTGTACACTAAGATTTAACAATTTTTAGTACTGCCGGAGTCTGCTAGAATTCTCCTTACAAGTTTTCCAGAGGAATAGAGTGCACATAGGAAACTTGGCACCACATCTAAAGTTACCAAATTCGATAAATGCGTGACAGGGTAGCTAATTTTTCAACAAATACCATTTCAACAAATGCCAGATTTGAAGGCAATCGCACTGAAGTCTGAGGTACAATATTTCACATCAGATAGAAGACCATACATCAAATTCTGATTTTTTAAAAAAGTAACATGTAGTTTGAGATAGATTTTAGAAACTAAGTTTTAAAAATACTTTGGATACTTAATACCAAGTTATGGAAAATAACATGCTGAGTTTTAATTTTTCCAAGTAAATATGCATTCTACAAACACTTAACTAAACTAACAAGCACATGTTCTCTTACCTTGAAATGTATTATGTTTTTAAATCAAAGACTCACTTAAAAAAATGGTACTTTGCTCCTCACAGTGGGGGTTGGGGGGAAGGGAAGGAATTTACAATCACTCTAGTATTAAGACAATAATACTAGAAATCTCTTAATGTGCCAAGCTAATGTTTAGTAGTTTCCTTAAATGTCTGTGAAGCTTCTAATTACAAACTTTTTTATAAATAGATGCATTTTTAAATTGAAAAGGTCTTGCTTTATACTAAGGAGAAGTTGAGTGGCCTATGAAACTTGTTAGGTCCTTCTAAACGACGTTCCCTGACTAAACGAACGAAATGATATGCCACTTGAGGCCATTCCTTCTAACTGAGTCACTAACTCAGGGGCAAAATATGGTGTTTAAATGCCAGTGGAGACATAGCCTTCTGACTGTGATCCTTTTCATGATGCAGTGTCATATTTTGTACATCCCCAATTTAATAAAATTTAAGTCATGTTCACTTGTCACAGGAGCTAATATTTTATCTAATTTACCTTAGGATCCCCCCTCCCCCGCCAGAGATCTCCCTATGGCAGGAGCAGATCCAGTGTTCATTGAGTTGAATTCATCCAAAGGGGGCTGTCTTCTCTCCCAATAACTGCACATGGGGACATCTGCCCTGTTGTCTTTGTGGTATGTCTCTACATTAGACCACCACTTACTAATTTTTGGACTATTCAACAGGATCAGGATGGTACTACAATTGCCTATTTGATTCTGAGCCTGAAGTAAATAATCAGTGATATTTAGAAAGCTCCAGGAAGGGGTAGGAGGTGGAAGGAATGTGCCGTCAGGGATTTTTTTGTTGTTGTTGTTTACTTGGAGGATTTGGTGCAGTGGAAGATAGACCAGTTGTAGAAGTCAAATGGGCTTGTTTTCAAACTCCTGCCATTTCCTAAGAGGAGTGACAACTCTTCAGTGAGCTTTGGTTTATCATCTATTAAGTGGGAAGAATAAGGTTTAAAGATAAAATAAGATGTTAACATGTGAAGCATTCAGGATAATGTCAGACACACAAATGGTACCTATTAAATTGTAAAACAGAAAGATTACAGTGATACATAATAAGACATTTCTTTGTAGGTCACATTCCTAGCTAGAATTGACTCATCTTGTCAAAAAAGGTTTAAAGTGTCCCCCTTCACTTTGGTGATATGTGAAGAAGTCTGATCCCATTCAGAGAATTCAGCTACTAAAGAGAAGATAATTGAATGTTCCACCATTACACAGCAGGTCATTGCTAAGTCAGAAGATATATTTTTGGAAAGCTCTTAGAAGCAAGCAGCATCCCTCAGAATCAAATAATCAAGATCAAGTCCTTAGAAATTCCTCTGGTAAAGCAAAGAGTCATACATTGGTTTATAAAATAAAATCCAACAATAACAACAGCATGCTGAACTAAAATGGTACAGAATCAAAAAATAATAAATAAATGGACAGACAAAAATGTAGGTATTGAATACAAAACTAAAGGAAATCTGTAAGTATAATTAAGTGGGAAAAGCATCTGTCTTTCAGGAGGTGGAACTTAATCTTATTCTTCACCTCCTCCTGCTCAGTTTAAATGATTCTTTCCAAACAACAGAATATGGAAAGGTGGGAGCTGGAGAAAGCTGGTAAAAACTACCCTGGCCAAGTGATGAAGGTTAACACCATGTTGATAGAACACACTCCTCATATAATGTAATAAGTGCACTTCACCTCTGTGATATTCCTCCTAAAACCCACAGCTCCAGAGAAACATCAGGCATACCCAACTTGAAGGACATTCTACAAAATAACTAACCAGTGTTTCTTAAGACTATCATGATTATGAAACACAAGGAAACACTGAGAAACTTGTCACGGAATAAAGGAGATTAAGGCTGCATAACAACTAATGAGATCCTGGAAGAGAAAAAGGACATTAGTTAAAAAACAAACAACCAGAGAACCAAGATGGCAGCATAAGGTATATACCTAAATGCACAGTCTCCACAACTACATTATAAAAATACAGCTATAAAGAAAAATGGTCATCCTCCAAAACCAAGGGAGGGAAGCTTTACAACTAGAAGGCAAGAGAAGGAGTGCATTGAGACTAAGTAGAAGTTCCCGGCGCCAAAACTGAGATGTATGGACGTGCGTGAAATGGAGGCGGCATGGGTGAAAGGGGATGGCAGCTGCACCTGGGTCTGTGGCTTGGAAGGAGATTATAAACTCTGGGGTTGCACTGAATGCGATGAGGGCTGTCGGGCAACAGGGCGGAAGACGAATGTTCTAGCAGAGCTGTTTGCAGTGATCACTGATGCAGAGATTCTGGGACTCAGAGGCACGCAGATGCCAGGGCTTGGAGGCGCCAAATCCAACAGAAACTGCAAAGTCGGTGGAGGGGCAGCATTGTGGGTTGCTCCACCCCGGTGAATCTGAGACCCCACCCCACCCAACTTACAACCCCGCCCAAGCTGTGCACCTGCCTGCCTGCAGCATAACCTAAGGGACTGCAGCTGGGACAGAATTCTAAAAGTTCCAAACCCCAAACAATGAGGAGAAAGGCCTGCAGGTCATTTCCTCCCAGTGATACCTGCCAGTGATAACTACAACAAGACTGTGCACCCAGCCTTCTAGGGCATACAACAAGAGTGTCCACCCTAGGTGATTGAGAGGCTGAATCACTGAGCCCTATAGGACACCTAGCACAGAAAGCCACTCTATCAATGCAAGGAAGCAGCCAAAATGTGGAGACAAAGAAACAGGTCACAAATGACAGAAATGGAGAAAAGCAAACTACTGGATATAGAGTTCGGAACTATGGTTTTAAGGTTTTTCAAGAATTTTCTAGAATCCACTGATAAACTTAGTAATATTATACAGAGATCCAACAGCAGTCTAGAGGTTTGCAATAATCAAGTCAAAGATTTGAAACATGAAAAAGCAAAAGCACCCAACTGGAAGAGAAAAAAGAAAAAAGAATCCAGAAATGTGAAGATAGTGTAAGGAGCATCGGGACAACTTTAAGCATACCAACATCAGAATTATAGGGGTACCAGAAGAAGAGAGAGAGCAAAAGATTGAAAACCTATTTGAAGAAATAATGACAGAAAACTTCCCCTACCTGGTAAAAGAAATAGACTTACAAGTCCAGGAAGCACAGAGGACCTCAAACAAAAGGAATCCAAGAAGGACCACACCAAGACACATCATAATTAAAATGCCAAGGGCAAAAGACAAAGAGAGAATATTAAAAGCAGCAAGGGAAAAACAGTTAGTTACCTAAAAGGGAGTACCCATACAACTGTCAGCTGATTTCTCAACAGAAACAATGCAGGCCAGAAGGGAGTGGCAAGAAATATTCAAAGTGATGAATAGCAGGAACCTACAACCAAGATTACTCTACCCAGCAAGGCTACCATGTAAAATTGATGGTCAGATAAAGAGCTTCACAGACAAGAAAAAAGCTAAAGGAGTACATCACTACCAAACCAGGATTATTTGAAATACTGAAAGGCATTCTTTAAGAAGAGGAGGAAGAAGAAAAAGGTAAAAATAAAAAGTATGAACAACAAAGTGACAACAAATACATATCTATCAACAAGTGAATATAATAAGTCAATAGATATATCTGATGAACAGAATAAACTGGTGAATAGAATATAAGTAAGAGCATAGAAAGGGAATGGACTGACAATTCTCAGGGGGAATGGGACATGAGTGGTATGGGAAGAGACTAGACAAAAATCTTACATCTATGGATGAAGACAGTGGGGGGTAAGTGGGGAGGGGTAAGGGCATGGGGTGAGGGGACCAGGTGGAGGGGAGCTATGAGGTTAAAAAAAGGAACATCTGTAATAATCTGAACAATAAAGAATTTTAAAAAACAGCAGAAAAAAAGGAGACATGAAATCTGGATAAAGTCTAGGGTTAAGTTAGTAGTAATGTACATATTTTGGCTTCTTACTGTGACAAATGTATCATGGTAATGTAAGATGTTATTAACAGGGGAAACTAGGTGAGGGGAATTATCTTTATAACTTTTCTATGAATCTAAAAGTATTTTAAAACCATTATTTTAAGTGAGTAAAATCATTTATCAGTAGTTTTTTATATGTTGAAAAATATGCAATCCACAATGAAGTTATAACAGTCATGACAAACATGGACATTTAGCATCAAATTATGTATAAGTCAAAACTTATTAATATGGTTTTATTGACTTGAGAGAAAGAGGAAGGAAGGGGGAGAGAGAGAGAAAGAGAGAAAGAGAAACATTGATTGGCTGTTCACCCATCCACCCCTGAGCCCACCCCAACTGGGGATTGAACCTACAACCTGGGTATGTGCCCTGACTGAGAATCAAATCAGTGACCCTTTGGTGCATGGGATGACACTCAGTCAACTGAGCCACATCTGCCAGAGTTATAAGTCAAAACTTTTAAATGCAACTTTAGTGACGAAATTTAAGGCTTTCCCCAGTCTTTGATCTCAAAGAGGCAAAATTAAAAATGAAGAAAATTATGATAAAACTAGAGGCCCAGTACACGAAATTTGTGCACTCGGCGGGTGGCGGGGGGGAGGCTCAGCCAGGCCTGTGCCCTCTGGTAGTCCAGGAGCCCTTGGGGGATGTCTAACTGATGGCTTAGGCTTCTGGCTGAGCAGTGCTTCCCCTGTGGGAGTGCACTGACCACTGGGGGCAGCTCCTACGTTGAGCATCTGCCGCCTTGTGGTCCGTGCACATCATAGTGACTGGTCATTCCTCTGTTCAATCAATTTGCATATTAGCCTTTTATTATATAGATCTCTAATACAGTTTAATTAGAGTACCATATCTATATTAAAATGTGTACAATCATTACTGATATATGAGGACATAAGGAAAACTATACATTCCTAAAAGTTGAAAGTAGGCTGGAAGCTCTGCTGGGGAACACTTACATATTGAACTTACAAACTGGTTAACTTCCTCACAACCTGTCAGCCCCAGTGCAGCTGACTTCTTACAGGATGACATAGAGATTCAAGGGGCATCTTCTAGCAAGCAAAGTGGAGGCTTCATCTCCTTCCTGCTACCTTTTTTCGGTTACAAGCAAATGTTCATCCAACTTTAAAGGAAAGAAACAGATCCATCTCATAAAAAGACAAAGTGTCAAATAATATATAGCCCCAAATTATTCATGTTCTTCCCACATGGAAAATGCACTCATCCCCTTCCAAGACCCTTGATAAGTACTTCCTCATTATGCATCAGGTTTCATCTCAGCCTAAATCCTCTTCATCAGGTCTAGATCCACATGAGGCTCCTCCAGTGTACTTTCTTGAGTTCAACTCATCGAATATAGTTCCTCTCAATTGAAAATCCATAGAGTAGTGAACCAAGTTATACACATCCTATATGGGCCAGGATTCTCCAGAGAAACAGAACCAAAAGGATGTTCATATATCTTATATACTAGCACTAGTATACATATGCATGTATATGTTCAGGAGTTCCAAAGGCTTCTCTTAATTTTGTACTGTCTTTATCTCTTTTAGTTCAATCTGATGTAATTTTTTATGAGCTGTATAGGCTTTCTTTTTATCGAATTTCTTTTTACCTTGTTAGACAAAAGCCATACTGTATATCTTCCATCCCTCTCTATCTTGGGCTCCCTGGGCTGGAGATGTAAGTTTGTGCGTCATCAATGAAATAGATAGTAATTGAAGCCACATGTATAGATGAAACTCCTACTAAAGTAGCGGAATAGATAGAAATTAGAGGAATGCTTATAACCAAACCTATGCTACACTCCCCTACATTAACAAATTTAAAAAGCAAAGAAAAGCTGGGTCATTTATATTTACAATGAATATGATTGAGCATGATCTGCTAGCCTTAATACATAACATTTTTTAAATGGTCAAAGGAATAGATAGGTAGGTAAATAGATGATAGATAGATGATAGACAGACAGATAAATAGATAGAGAGGTAAAGAGAGAGATCTCCAGAAAATAAAATACAAATGTCCCACAACAAACTATTAATGTCCTGCAAATGAAAAAAAAAAACACAACACAAAAACAATCAAATTGAAGACAACTCTTTAGAAGTATTGAACTCAAAGTCAGAAAAGGTAAGTTAGATTGGCATTCATGAATACTACTGGTGGGAATGTATTCTGACAGGAGAAGGCAATGTTTGGGCAATATGTAGTATATCCATTTGGAAGGTTTATTTACTTAGTAAATCCATTCCTAGAAAATAAATTCAGAGAAGTAGTTAAATATTTATGTGTGAGGATATTCCCTAAAACACCATTTATGTACAAGACCAATAGTTGAAGCATCTATATATATAAAGAGCCAGGGGCCATCACAACCGAACGGACTACCGAATGGATGACCGAACAGGCTGAGTGGGGTGATAAAGCTGGCAGGGGGTTAGTGAGGGATGACCAAACGACCAAAAGGCAGGCTGTGTGGGGCAACCAGCCTGGCGGGGGAGGGGG